>RXPK01003912.1:0-63116 GCA_004143645.1 Protaetia brevitarsis | reverse complement strand
TGCCGCGAGAATCTAGCCCGGCCGTGACCACGCCCGTTTCTGACAGACGTCCAAGTAGCACCTTCGAGGAGAAAACTCATGCTGCCTTCATTTATTCGACCATCACCACCAAGATAGGAACAACAGCTTCAGTGACGTGGCGAACAGTGCTTTCAGCACTTCTATCGGAGCCGGTTTCTAGTTACCGTAAGTTTCCGGGAGCGAGGTTTAATGTTAAAGAAAGAAAATTAATCGTTCTAAAATATTTTTAATGTGCTCTCTCTTTGTAATGTTGTGACAAATGGAATTAATTATCAAAAATCTACTCTCTTCAGAACTCACCAAATATGTTTATTTGGGAAGGAACAAATCTTACTTTTATTCAACCGGTGTTATCATTTTCCCTTTTGAATATGACTTAATCTACTATACTAACCAATAAACTATGAATATAACAGCTGCACTTTCGTTTTAAAATGTCGTCTCGTAGATTGTTTGAATCAGTTTTGTTAAATTTTGAAATGCAGAGTATACAGTGTCTATCTAACTATGCTTCTAAATCATTTAGTTTTTAATTTTACAGGAAAAAAAATCATCATTTAATAAAAGCTTAAATTAACATAAAAACCAGTACTTAGTACGTCTTGTTTCATTGTTCCGTTTGTTTGTTTGTTTGTTTGCTATGATAGTCATTTACATTTTAATGTGTTATATTACTTGTGTTTGTGTCTTTAAGTTTAATGTCAAATTAAGAATTTTCTCATCAAATTTAATATTTTATTTGACACATCATTTTATATAAAAACGAAGATTTGACGTTATTGCCTGATGATGATTGTAAAACCGAAACATAAATACAAGCAATAAATACTTGAATAAACAGGATTGGAAAGCAATTTTTCTCTCTGATTTAATATATACACCAATCCTCTTGGAAATGTGGCACATTAATTGTCATTAGTTGAAACTATTGATCCAACAGATATTCCACGCAAAAATTTCCCTCATAATTACTTCGAATAGAGAGAGTTAACTGTTTCGAAGACCTTTTTGACATATTTACAGTTTTACCGCTGTCACCGTATCAAATCTAATCATTGCAGTGAATCGTAACAGCAATTCTTCGAATCTATCCCTGATCGATCTAAATGCCCAAGCCGATTGCGACAACAGCTCCCCTGTATTAGAATCGCCGTTGCGATGCAGCACATCAAAGTCGCAGAAGTCTATGAGACGTAAGAGGAAGTCCTCCACTCCTATTTCATCCATTGGCGCGACGGATATCACTTGGAGGGAAACGATTCCGTTAACACCGCACTCCACTAAGGTAAGATAGCAGGTGCTTCCTTTTTATGTGAAATGATAACTACTAACCAGCAATACCCGCCTGCGAAACGTTTATTTCCAGCATTCCTGTCATTTTATATTACAGGAATCTGAATGGGGCCGTTAGAATCGTTCTTGCGCTCTATTGATTGTTACGTCGACCGCGAACGAGAAGAGAAGCGCAAGGAGAAGAAAGAATCGTCTAAACACGCGCCCCGCGGACGTCAGACGTTCGAGAAGTTCGACGCACCGACCAGGCATTTGCAGAGACCGCCCACAGCGCCACCAATGAGCGAAGTGTCCTCAACTGGTGAGTTATTTATTAACGAAGAAACTATTTTTATTTCTCACGGCGTTGTTTCAGGAAATGCCTTCTCTCAGACATCCCGTTCAGTTGGACGCCATCTTTGCATCTACGAGGAAAGGAGCCATTAAGGGCAGTTCCAGTAAACCAACATTTATTAGTGACGTGAACACCCCTGAAAAGGAACGCAGAGATGATAAGTACGTACATTTACTTTTGATTTTTTTTAATGAAATGCGCATAAATGCCCTTAATTTCTTAATTGTATCATGAATAAACATGGCAAATTCGATACACATGCCAGCGGCGTACGCTTGCAATTTTGCATTTAATTTAAGAAAAAAATTATAAAACGTGCGCAAACACTTACCGCATTATGAATCATCAGTGAATTATAATACACCATACGACTACATACTATTTTGCAATTCAAGGTATCTACGGCTATGTATGTGGCATCCAGATGTCAAGTCTAATAATTAATGACAGATTTAGTAGAAATCACACAGGCAGACAATAATGTATTCCATAATGGTACATACCTACAACTTGAACAATATAAATAAATTAATAATGTGCCGATTATTTTTGAATAAATATATTAAGTTACTAAAAAATAGTCTCAATTTATTAGCTTTTTCTTTAGGATATACAGAAATTGTTAATAGAATACCATCGACTAGTTTTTTTTTTAAATGTATTTTGCATTTATAATATTGGCATTAACCATTCACGCGCCATTGTTCCAAAAAATGGAAGATGTTTTTGCATAGTTTGAAGTGTTAAAATAATTACTTCCTAATTTTTTGTATTGTAATTTATTTACTGCATTTTTAAATATTTATGTAATGATCGGTTTCGGTACGATGTCTTTAATTAATACAATTAATTAAAATACAACAGTCAATCAAGAAAACTAAAATAAAATTAAGCTCCCCTGCATTATGCCTTGCGGAGTGCCAACTAGTGCGAGGAGCCGCAAGTTCGAATCTCGCTGTAGTCTCTGCAGTCTCTTGTTTAGGCATTATCGACTCCTTAAAAAAAAAGAAATGTTTTAAAATTATAGTTACAAACAATCCGCAAAATGGTGATTCTAATGGACAGGTTGTATATATTTAATTTATTATTTATTGATTTTTTTCAAGGGAGGACGAATCGATGGATCTCAATAGTAGGGGGTGGTGTGATCTAAAAATGTGATTGTTAAATCTATTTAAATCTAGGTAGTTGTAATTTAAGTGTTAATTTTGTTAATTTAAGTGCATTTCTTTTCTGTAATTTGCTTCCGTAGTGCTTTAGAATCGCACATTTTTTTTTAAAACCGAAAGCAAATGCCATTATATATGATGTGCAACGAAATTTAATTTGATTCATGTCATCTGTTAAAAAATGGATGACATATTAATAGCAGCGAAGTTTATTATTTGATCTCACGGTAATATTTATTTACGTTTAATTATTATTGCCGAATCCTGTTTTAGTCAATTAGTTTTTTCCTAGGTTAACAAAAGGAGACTGGTGTTCCTATTTTCTGTGTTTTTATTATTATTTGTTAGTATGTTAGTTTTTTTTTATATTTTAGTTTTATTTAATTTTCGTGTTTAAGCGATGATAATATGTAATACTTTGTGTACCACACATTTGACACATTCCACTGTCAACTATTGAAATAAAAATAAATAAAGTGATTTTCTGAGTATATATAGTGGCGATTTCTATAAACTTGTTTAAAAATACCATCAGATGTTCCGACTAAAACCGATTCGTTATAACCAAATTTAATTTAATGCTGCTTTATTAAAGCACATGCCGTATTGCTAAGAAAACGACTTGCGTTACATGCACAGTTCTCTAGTAATTTATAAGAACACCTAAGAGGTGTTAAATATCCAAGCCAGAACTTAAATACAGTCAAATCTCAGAATTGAAAAGAAACTCCAAGAATTAAATGACATATCCCTAATAGCCAAATTTAAATTTCCCGCCACTATTTTTAGTAACTTCAACGTAAAGGCTTAAAAATAACTGTGAATGTAGTACAAAATAGTAGGTAATTTTATATTTGAACGTTGAAGTTACTAAGAATAATTGCGGGCAATTTAAATTTGGCTATGTGGGATGGTACAGAATTTTCAATTTTTTATTTGATTTGTTTGGTGCTATAGACGCTAATAAATACATTTTTATTGTTGTTGAAAAGTTGCATATAATGGGCCGTATTATTTTCCCTTTATTAAGCCTTAAAGACTGTGTTTAAAATGTTGACGAATTTTATTAATTTTTTTTGTTATTATTTTCCCTTGTCGAACGAGTTAGAGAATGTTGTTAAAATCTAATAAAGATATTTTAAACAACAGAAAGCGTTCTTTAAAATATTATTTAATTTGACATTGGGCTCAATAATAAATTACGGACAATTAATATGAGATATTCAAGATATGTTGGGTGAAATTGAGTTAATGATAATAATTAATTGACTGCCAATCTGTGATCACAGTTTTTTTCTCTCCTATTAACACTACTCCTCCGGATTTTTAGATTCTAGTATTAATTTATTTTCACGAACAAACTCCACAAGTAATGCTTTTTCATCTTCAGAAACGTTCTTTACTCTTTCCCCTTTTACTTTTTCTAGAAATGGTTTTATTTCATGTTATTATTCATCTTATTATTTAAGTGTTAATTATTACTGATGCATAATTAATGTAAATTTCAAGTTTAAATGTAACTAAAATTCCATACAAACACACAAAACAAAAGCACTAAATTCCAGATCCGTCAATATCTGCCGTACCTGTCATTTGACATAAATAATTGACAACAGAACTAATAGACGTATAAAAAATTCATCGTTTTTGCTATGTGTCGCGTTTAGTTTTTCTAAGTTGATTAATTGTTAAAATGATTTAAATAAAGAAACATAGATTGAAACAATTGTTTAAAATGTTCATTAAGACATTTATTAAGCTCGAACAGTTATTTAGTTAAACAAAGGTTAAATAATTTTTAACATAAAGGAAAATAATACCGCCCAATGTGTCTACTTAAGTTGGAATCATATGGAAAACTTTTCTTAATACGTATTAGTTTCAGAGAAAAAAAAAAGTTATTCTTCCTAAAAAGTCGTGCATGATTTAACCTTAAAATCATCACATATTAATTTTCTTTAGCCATATTGCCACGAAAAGTTCCACTACATAGAAATAAGTTGGGTTTAAGGTAAAGACGTGTTCAGATATGACACTCAGGTTACCGGAACCTCGTCAGCATTTTGCGAGCATCGCGCTCGCGAGGGGATCGAAGACAAGGTGTTGGTATTCAGGTTATAATATCTGAAGAGAGTAGTGTTATCAATAAATTTATTGTTATAGTGTAAAGTGGTGTTTTAATAATTAACAGCCGCCAACCGTGGCCCCGCGGTAAGTTCTCTTTTGACTTTTATTTATATTGTAGCGTTTTTCTAGTTTTTAAAACGTTGTCGGGGTTTTAGAAAAACACAGGCGATATATTTAAATTCACTTATTCTATTAACACAATTACGGTATTTAAAATCTATTAAAAATGCTTATTAATTAAATCACTTACCACTAATGTCTTTATTTATGTAAACGATTTATTTGCACCGATATTTATATTACAGGTACTAATTCATTTCGCGATCCGCACTGTCCAACGCGTATCGACTGAGTGCCTCCTGGCCAACCCGACGCGTTATTTATAGCTGGCGCGAACTTCCAGATTGTTCGAGACCCTTCTAGAACGTCCTTCCAGAATATTCTCGAATCTTCGACCCGGTCATTCCTCGTAGGTAGTTCTTTCTTCCGCTATGCTAGCGCCATCTAGGGCGCCTATCGGAATCGCCAGTTGGCGCTCGTTACAATATTATATATTTAACTATAATAAAGTGAGTGACTCTAACCTCCAACCCTTAAGGCGAAGGGTCCCTACAGTACACAAGGTTTGTTCAAAAATATGAATTTTGCGTAAGGGTAAAGCATCTCTATTTTATACGATATACCGGGTGGTCCATTTATCGTGGCCCCCCTAAAAAATTGGAAGCAGTCAGTTTTATGAAAAAAAGTTTCAAGTAAAAGTTTTACTACAAGAAGTGTCCTATCAGATGGTTATGCAGTCGTACACCAAGGAGAACGTTTGAAGGTCATGTGAAGGTCAATTTTTGTTTTTTTAATGGAACATGGCATTTTTTTTCCAAATTCTGAAAAAGGATGTAATTGTGAGTAGAAAAGTAGTAAAACTCATGTGGCCTAAAATTAAGATTCAGCGAAATATTCAAGAAAAACAAAATATAAATTGGAAATAATACATGAAAAACATAGTATTTTGAAAGCAATATGAGGACTTATTACAAAATAATTACTAACAGATTGGGAATTAAGGATTAATTTTCAATAATAAGTCATATTTGAAATATCGGATGTAGCTAATTACAAAGGAAATATGGGTATAAGTTGTTGTTTATATTGGATATTAATAGGTCGTATGAATTAGTTGTTTTTGTATAATAATGGTTATTGTTGCCCTTTAATCCGGAAGTACCATGGCATCAGCCAATTAACTTTGTATTTATAATCCCTTGAAACTGCATAAATACCTTACAACCTAGGTAACAGAGTTAATGTTACTTGTATCGTTGTGATAAACGTACCACTATTTGAATATCAAGAATGGATCGAGTGACACGTGAAAAAATCGATATAATTTTCTGTTATGGTGAAGCCGGAAGAAATATTCGCCCAGCGTGTCGTTTGTATGCTGGAAATACCCCTGATAAACACCAGCCGAGTCGTACATCCTTTCGTCGTTGTTGTACAACAGTTCACTACCACGGGAAGTATTGTGAAGAAGAAAAAAATGCGAAAAAAGACTGCTACCGATGAAAACGCGCAAATTGCTGTTCTAGCGGCAGTGGCTCATAATCCACACCTCAGTACTAGAGAAATTGCCGGCCAGTCTGGAATCTCACGAACTAGTATTGGTCGAATACTGAAACACCAAAAATTTCACCCGTACCACATATCGATGCATCAAGACCTTCACGGAACTGATTTTGAACATCGTGTACAATTTTGTGAATGGCTCAGCAAAAATTCGCGATAACAATAAACTTTTTTCTCAATGTGCTATTTTCCGACGAATCCACTTTTACGAATCATGGGCAGATAAATAGGCATAATATGCATTATTGGGCAACGGAAAATCCAAGATGGTTACGACAAGTAGAGCGGCAACGTTCATGGAATGTCAACGTCTGGTGTGAGATTATTGGTACAAAAATTATTGGACCTTTCTTTCTTATTGGCAATTTAGATGGTAATAAGTACAGCGACACAATGTGTTACCGACACTACTTGAAGATGTACCTTTAGAGCGGCGAGCCACAATGTGGTACCAACATGATGGGTGTCCAGCTCATTATTCACGGGCGGCTCGAGAAATATTAAACAGGATTACGCGATCACTGGATAGGACGCCGCGACCTACATCTTGCCTGCTCGTTCCCCAGATTTGACACCTCTCGATTATTTTCTGTGGGATTCAATTAAAGAGAAAGTGTACCGTACTGCCCCAACAACACCGGAAGATATGCAGCAAAGGATAATAAATGCATGCTCAGAAATTACGGAAGAAGTGCTAATAAACGTCCATGATTCATTAGTACGAGAATTCTAAAGTGTATCGAGTTGAAGGTCAACACTTTGAACACTTACTGTAATAAGTCCGAAGTTTCCGAAATAATTGTCCCGATTAAATGAAATTAGTTTAGCCCAGGAGTGATCGGATACTTTGTGTCTATTTACGTTATTCTTTTAATAAATTTTTATCATTTTTTTGTGTTTTTGTTGAATATTTCCAATTTATATTTTGTTTTTCTTGAATATTTCACTAAATCTTAATTTTAGGCCACATGAGTTTTACTACTTTTCTACTCACAATTACATCCTTTTTCAGAATTTGGAAAAAAAAATGCCATGTTCCATTAAAAAAACAGAAATTGACCTTCGCATGACCTTCAAACGTTCTCCTTGGTGTACGACTGCATAACCATCTGATAGGACACTTCTTGTAGTAAAACTTTTACTTGAAACTTTTTTTCATAAAACTGACTGCTTCCAAATTTTTAGGGGGGCCACGATAAATGGAACCACCCGGTATATATATTATATGTTAGATTATTTATTCATTGTTGCAGTAGTGCGTAGAACATATAAATATATCAATATAAACAAATAAAATGATATAGGTAATACATAATAACACAAATAATTCACTTTATATTTCATATTCTAATATACAATCGCATTTATCTGCCCTGAAAAATAAGGTTTTCTTTATTTACTACAAACTTTCTTCTATAGGCGCATTGCAAATTGATGTATACATAATATTGATATTAATCTAAAACGCATTGATAATAAAAATTCTCACAATGAACGTTGAAATACTAATCCAATAGGTTTTATAACAATTTAGAGGTTTAATTAAAGTTAAAAGTGCGATTCAATTATTCTATTTTTGTAAATTCCACGTCTTAAAAGAATATTGATCGCGAGTTTTTATTGTAAAGTTAGGGTTACTGTTTTTCCACTAACGACAATTTTAGAAAGTGGAAGTTCCATTCTAAACAAACGCTGCTTCATCTGTAAAGATATACTCTCTCACCAAAAGGAGTCATCTTTTAACCTCCTGGGATAATAGAACACAGTTTCAGATTATGCAAAACTTTTTAGGAACATGGCTTTTTCCGCTAACCTTGATAATGAGAAAGTTTTGCATATAGTTCCAACTGAAGTAGACACTGTATATAAAATGATTTCATAATTTTGCAAACGCTTTGACTTGGCGCAATTCATTCTTAAAAAGGGGAAATACCTTTTAGTTTGGGCCTGTTCTTTAATTCAGCGTAATGGTTTGGTGGCTTACACCAATGGTGGCCATGTTGAGGATGACGTCAGTTGTTGATGTTTTACCGGTGCATCCACCATCAGTAAATTTAAAAACGCTCCTAACCTCAGTGCTGTGGTCGAATTCTTATATTTCTTATATTATATTAAAAAATCGCCCTTTTCTCCAAAAAATGAAAAAAAAAGAACCTTGTTAATGGAATTGTAGGATACGTAGTAACAAAAATGGTGTTAGAGAGTCCAGATAAAATAACTGAAATTCCATGTTTACTTGAATTATTTCAATTTAGAGGTTATGTCAGCTTACGCTAATTCACCACACCAAACTCACCATCTCCCAAAATCGCTTGCGCGATGATGGCACCACTTCGTTGAAGCGGTAAATTTTAGAACGTGTTTTGGTGCACCACCAGAAACTAAACAGTAATTTAAGAACATTACTGGTGAAACCAATTGCAACCGGTGGATCCACCGACGAAATAAAAAACAGCCCCTTTACAGTAGGCAGAAAGTAAAACATTCTTTTTGTCTTTACCGGGCAAATGGATCAATTTTTGTTGACATTATTAGATTTAAAAAAATACAAATTGATGACTTAACATAGATCAATAGTTCAAGTATAATTATCTGTATTAGTAGTCTAATATACGCCGGTTCTGGACCACCAATTTGTGAACCACCATATTTAGCTTTATTCTCCTATTTTTGAGGTAAAAACTACTTATAGTGCTTAACAATTTAACAGTCTATAAACGGTACAAAATTTGTGTTAAAACCTCAGTAATTCCCTTGAAAATGCATAAAAACGATTATTTTTGTAAACATTTATACCAAATTTTATCCATAAATTTACAGTCACAATTTTGCTCGTTGACAAGCTAAAATTGTATAAAAAATTTATTTAATCGCCACCAAATTGTGAACGAATATAAACACTCATATTCTCTGTTATTGTAGCACAATTATCTTATAAAAAATTATTAGCGTATCACATCGTTCACACCTCAAAATTAAATAAAAAATTGACATTATTTAATCGCCACCAATTTGTGAACGAGTATAAATAGTTATATTTACAAATTTTACTCTAATTTTATAGTCATTTATATTTGTTGTCATATACTTGATGTGTTACTACCAGGAAAGCATTCTAAAATGAACGTGGACATGAAACATAGAACGTAACATTGAACGTAACGTAAACGTAATAATTCTAGTAATATGTCTAACGTCAAAATAATAATGTATTAATAACAATTTTTTTTTGATAAAAATATTCAACACTAAAAAAATAAATTAGTTACATAATTATTTTAAATATAAATAAATTGGAATGGATTCTGTTAAAAGTTACACGAAGGAAATTAAATCACTTAATAATGATCCGACGAAGTACATAAATTCATATAACTCATTACCTAAGCTACCAATAAATAAAATATTATTCATTACAAATCTTTCAAAGTAAAGAATAAGAAATATAAAATAAATAAAAACTATATAGATAAAATGGATATGTTGTTTAATTATATCATTAGCTATCAAATGATGAAAAAAGAAAAATTCTTTCCAATAAAAGTTATTGTTGATAAAAATTATAATTTTATTCCATATCATGATAAAATAAATTTCAATTGTTTTCAATTCTCCAATGCCCCCAGCATTGTCACCAGCAAATTGTAAATGAAAATGAATGAATCACATAATTTGAACGCACAAATTCTGTGATATTCATAGCACATTTTCCGAATTCTGAGATCTTTATCGATTTTACTTATAATTTTAATACATTTATATCAATCGTAAAAATCAACATAAAAATTCAATTTTTGAGTATAGCCACTGTTGTGTAGTGGGTTTTTGAGTTCTTAAAAGTTGGTATGACTGAGCGGCAAGAGGAAGACCAGGGGGGCGCACTAAATACGATTTGTTTACGATATGTTGTGGCGTCACGCTGATATAAACAAATCGTATTTAGTGCGCCCCCCTGTACTTCGTCGGATCATTATTAAGTGATTTAATTTCCTTCGTATAACTTTTAACAGAATCCATTCCAATTTATTTATATTTAAAAATAATTATGTAACTAATTTATTTTTTTAGGGTTGAATATTTTTATCAAAAAATTTTGTTATTAATACATACTTATTGTTTTGACGTTAGACATATTACTAGAATTATTACGTTTACGTTACGTTCAATGTTCACGATTACGTTACGTTCTGTTTCATGTCTACGTTCATTTTAGAATGCTTTCCTGGTAGTAACACATCAAGTATATGACAACAAATATAAATGAGTATAAAATTAGAGTAAAATTTGTAAATATAACTATTTATACTCGTTCACAAATTGGTGGCGATTAAATAATGTCAATTTTTTATCTAATTTTGAGGTGTGAACGATGTGATACACTAATAATTTTTTATAAGATAATTGTGCTACATTAACAGAAAATATGGGTGTTTATATGGTTCACAATTTGGTGGCGATTAAATAAATTCAGTTTTTTATACAATTTTAGCTTGTGAACGAGCAAAATTGTGACTGTAAATTTATGGATAAAATTTGGTATAAATGTTTACAAAAATAATCGCTTTCAAGGGAATTACTGAGGTTTTAACACAAATTTTGTACCGTTTATAGACTGTTAAATCGTTAAGCACTATAAGTAGTTTTTACCTCAAAATTAGGAGAATAAAGCTAAATATGGTGGTTCACAATTTGGTGGTGCAGAACCGGCGTATATTAGACTACTAATACAGATAATTATACTTGAACTATTGACCTATGTTAAGTCATCAATTTGTATTTTTTTTAAATCTAATAATGTCAACAAAAATTACGTCTACTATAGCGATAAAGAGTTTAACTTCGTTTATTTCATTATATTCTCATAATAAATAAGAATAAATTTGGGAAGTACGTTGTTCAAAGCAAGAAAATGCATTGGTAATTCCAGAAAACAAACGGAACTATGTACGATGTTTTACCACAACCACATAACGTATGTCTCAAAAGTTGTGGCACAAATTTCTTTAGGTCACAACAAAAAATAATAGTGGTTTTACGGCAATTTTCAGAACCGGTATGAGTAACTGTTTTATACACAACGATGTGGTATTTTCGTCTGTTTATAATAATTCTTAACAACAATTTTTCTTCAATTGTTAAACAACTTCTATTTAATTAATGTCTACTCTATTACCATTATTTGATGTTTTTTTATCAATCAACACTTTTTTATCCAGGGCGTTTTAGACCTTGCGAAAGATGATTATCATTGAAACGTTATTGCTTATAAAAATTATAGGAATTCAATAAAACCATATTTTTGCCGAGTTTGTTTGCCATTTCTTACCCATTTATAAGCCATTACAACGCAATCAATTTCAGTAATTGACTGTCATCGAAGAGACAAATCATTAAAGTGCTTCTGTTTGCCAATTCGATATTATTGTAATACTTTCCATGGAGCTGTATTTCGTGCTAAAACTTTTGCGATATACGTTAGCTGTGTTTACAAATTTTTATATTTACTGATGGGGCGCAGTGATTCACAACATCCGAGCCGTACGTTTATAAAACCTGAACCTCAAGAGTTTAGAAAACTAGTTCTCCGTGCGTCTCACCGAGATGAATACGTATCTATTGACGATTTGCTTATTCGCGTGTGTTTACGCGGCAAACGCTTGCGAAACGTCGACTTTTAAGAACGTTCGCGCCGTATTTTTTTATAAGTCTGGACTGAACCCGATTGATATAATCGTAAACGATTGCCTGGAACGCACGGACGCGATCAGGAATTATCGGACGCTAGAGATAATCAACCAGAACGTGGAAAAGTTGAATAGAGGCGCTTTCGTCAACCTGACCGTAACCACCCTCATCTTAAGCAACAATCGCATCGGGGAAATCGAAAAACACGCGTTCATCAACATGAAAGCCACCCAGAAACTAGATTTGAGCAGGAACCGATTGCGAGCGCTGTTCAGAGATGTATTTAACGAAATGGCCAGTCTGAAGACGTTAGTTTTATCGTCGAATCGCATAGAACAGATCGAGGACGAGACTTTCGCCCATTTGGCCAGCCTGACGGAGCTCGATTTGAATTTCAACAAGTTGAAGGTGTGGAATCCGAATTGGTTCGCGAATAACATTGCTCTGTATGCATTAAAGGTGGAAGGTAATCTGTTGGAGACTCTACCCGAGTATTCGTTTAGGGGAATGGAAAAAATGGACACTCTGAACTTGAGAAGCAATAATTTGCGTGAGATACATCAGGATGCCTTCCAGGATTTAACCTCATTGAAAAATTTGGATCTAAGCTTGAACAAGTTGACAAAACTGCACCCGGATACTTTCGCTCCGTTTAGCGGCAGATTAAGTGAAGGGGATGATCGTTTTAGCATGTACGGTGACAGGGGATACGATCCGTTCGTTGGACTTTGGTACTTTTCCATTCACACTAACAACCTCACCTACTTTCCTGAGAAGGCACTGCAAGATCTGGTGAACAGTCGAGCGATATCGTCGTTTACGATCCACTCGAATTCATGGCAGTGTGCGTGTTACTTAAAAATCGTGAACTGGGCTAGAAAGCATAACATGCGATTGGATAGTGTGGGTAGGGGCTGTTATCGTAAAGATAATCCGGTATGTGTCGTACCCAAACAAAACCCGCAGAATTGCGTGGCAGAGGTCGAAGAGGATATCAGAACGTTATATTACAGTCGATTTCAAGTGCCTGTAAATAACTTTCATGATAGAAATGTCGTGTGTAGCATAATGTGAGAGGGAGACGAACAATTGTTGTTAGAATTAAGTTTTAAGATAGACGAAATGACATTGGAAGTATCCGCTGTGAATTACGTTTAAAATCTGCAAAAGACTGATGATATATATTACCATCTATGATATTACTTTCTATTACTATTTATAGGTACCTTTATTTATTTCTGTAGTATTTTTATTAAAATTGTCATGTAACTGTTATATATTATATACATTAAAGTTCGATAGGCGTCATTTACAGCGTGATAACTCAGTTTCAGGCCCGAAACGACGAGTTCAAAACATTATAAATGACCTAATACACCGCAATTGTATTAAATTTTTTGCTTGAGAAAAATATTTCAATAGATGTGGATGTGAAATGATACTAGTCTGTTTTAACAAATCGACTCAGGTTTATGTCTATGCAAAGTAAGTTTTCTCGTCAATTATAGTTAACAACAATAAAAATTTTGGTAATATTGGTGTCTTTTTTTTTAAGTTAAAAAAGGATATTATGTATCGTTTTTTATTGGAACCAACTGCAAAATGAAAAACAATGCATATAGTGTATGTTATCCCACCAAGGCGATAAAATGAACCTATTGTTGCATTGGCTGGTAAGTAATGCTGCAGGTCATTAAGGAATGATGAGGTAATGCCCTCAACCGAATTATTTTCCCTCGCTAATTTGAAAATGGTCCTATCGATTTCAGCTTCCATTTCCATACCATTATCGATTTTCGCAGTCATGTTTTCTATGCACATTTTTACTGGTATTTGATCTTCTTCGTCGAATTTTAATTGTGTGAGAGAAAAATACTTAAGAAAACTATGTTTTGATAATAAGTTAATAAAAACTGTGGATAAAGACCTTAAGGGTGCGCTTCAGATGGTGGGGATTCGTAAGATCAAAATGGCTACGACGCCGCTGCATTGTGCGGGCATCTATGTTTCAATGGCTTATCTAGTAATGCTTCGAAATTTTAAAACCAGATATACTCAGTTGGGCGGCCTATTTACATGGACTAGATCTTCGATTTCATGTTACCGTCTTGTCTTCGCCAGAAAGATATCAGGTTTCATATTTACATTCAACGAAGGGCAGCATATGAGACCTTTCGCGTACTCATATTCACCCAAAATACACCTACTTTTGTCGGTTTACACTTTCTCATACTTATCTAACAGATGTGTTAATAGATTTACGAGGGCGAGATATTCTTACCCAGGGATGGAATATTGATCTTATGTAAAATTGATCGTATTTACTTGAAACTTGAAACGTATATCTATGTTCGAATACTTGCTTCGTATTTTAAAAAGTATAAAATTTGAATTTAAGTTTTAGGTTTATCTGCTTGATATACGCATACGTAGCCAACACAACGTTATATTCTAATTTGATAAATAATAAACATTATCATTATTATTATGATCCTTAAATTCCACTAAACGATGAATGATACAGTAATATCTACCCCAATAGCCAAATTTAAATTTCCCGCCACTATTTTTAGTAAATTCAACGTAAAGGCATTAAAATAACTATCAAAGTAATACAAAATAGTAGGTAATTTTATGTTTGTAATGTTGAAGTTACTAACAATAATTGCGGGCAATTTAAATTTGGGTAGGCCATAAATGCCAAAAACTACATGTTGTTTCTTATCTAACTCTCTCACTTGTCTAACTTTACATTTACATACAATTTAAAACAGGTATAGGAAAAATGCACCTGAATAGTGATAAATATTCATGCAAAACTTTAACAAAGAATAGATTATTATGTTCAAGTTAGTCTTCTTTAATTGTTAATTTCCAACATCCCAAGAATTAAGTGTCACAATGGAAAATATTTTAATTATTAAACGTAATTTTTTTAATGTAGATTCGAGCATTTTTGTGCTATTTTCCACAATACTGTAACATGTATATAACCAGCCAACGCAGCCAATATAACGAGTAATGTAAGGTAAGCGGACGGCGCATAAGAGGTCATTTGCTGGAATAATTGTAGAAGAATAAATATTTCAACTTGTGTATTTTTCAAAACGCTACCTATTTTACGTGTTCATTCGTAATAGTGCTTACTTTGCTATAATCAACAACAAATTTATATTCTCGGGGACAATATCGAACACCTAGTTTCGACCTGCCATATATGTTTATGTTAAACGTTTCAACCTCTTCTGACTCGCACCTTTTCTAAGAGTGCTCACCACTCCAAGTAAAATAAATGCTGTTTATATCCATAGACTATATACCCTTGTTTATATAATGTTATATACAGGCTGTATCAGATATAGAGGTAAATATAATAATATGAAGCAGCTGCAATCATATACGAGCAAAAAGTCTTAATGCACAGGGGGTCTATCTGTGAGCATTAACGAGAAAAAATATATTTTGTAAATGCCCTGGGCTAGAGCCGCACCTGTGCCTAACCTAAATGCTGTCCCGAGTATATTCCCACATACCCCTATCATTCAGCCATTACCGCTGTTAGTTTTGTGTGGATCGCCGCTTGGAGCGCAAGCCACTTCGAACATTTTATTTAAATTCTTCCCGTCTCGAAAAAACGATCCTTTTCAGGACCATCATGCTTTTATATAAAGAAAATCGAAGCTTGATGCATCGACAAAAGCGCGGGAATGTATAGATTCATTTTCGCGCGACATCATAGTAAAAAGACGTGTTTGCAAATTTTCTGTATCTACATTTATTTCTTTGTAATTCGATTCAATTCATTTTGCGTTATTTGAATAAATAAATCCAAAAGAAATAACTCAGATTCATGTGGTACCGTTTATTATTAACAACTAACTCTCGATTCGACAAAGCAAAAGAAAAATATTTACGTTTTTTGTAACTACTAAAGTCGCATATCCGCTGAAACTCGAACGTCTTATCAGGATATTAAAAATAATACTTTGCGGACTTACGTAGAATGCTCTCAACAAAAAAGGAATGTTTATTTTATAAAAAGAAGAAATTTAAAATGTCTCAGTTTTGGCCTTCCAGCGGGTTTGTGCTTTATATGTCGTGTAGTTAACACCCAAGCAAAATTTACTTTTTTATTTGATACACCCTGTATAGGTATACTTATATGATTCTATCACTAATAATCCGTCTAGCTAGATAACCCGTTACACACATCTGTATATGAGGAAGTAATCTTATAAAAAAATTAATTGAAAGGACTCGTTACTTGACACATTTTTTTTATGCATTGTCACTTTTATATCCCTGTTTTCTGGTAAAATGTAATATTATGGATTTAACTTGATATTTGAGTAGTGATTACTCCCAAATCAAAAGCGCCATCTTATTGGGAAATGCTAAAGGATGCTTTTGTTATTCTTTCCACATGTTATTTGTAGATTGCTTGTTCATCTACAAAAACTTATTTCCAAATTTTCATAAAAAATACAGTTTATCTTGCGATTTTTGAAAAATGGTTATGGTTACATTGGCACTATAATTATCCTCAGACACATTTTTTTTTTTTTTTTATTTCATTCATAATTAAGGAACTTTATTTTGATAAAAAGGGCTAAGGCTAACTCTGACTAACTTTGGATTATTTTCAGTTTTGGAAAAACATTTTTTTGTAACTCTACCTGCTAAAAATTTGGAATGTCTATTTTGTACCGACTTCGTGCTCTCTACTTTATCTTAGCGCCTCCACTAATATGACCTTGGAGAATATAGTGTATAGCAGTGTACAGTTAACATACGTCATGGTCGCGCTGCTTTAAAATAGAAACAGACATATAGCCGTGTCTTCCACCACATGCCTAACGTCCAATATCGTTTCAACATCGGCATCGACGCGTATTGCAAAGCCATTTTATGCCTAGTATAAAATCCCTATACTAAAATTAAAATTTGTGGACTACAGTATATTTGAACCAGCAGATTTCTATTACCATATTACTACACAATCAATCGTTCATTATGAAATCGAAGGAAATTATGCAACCAACCATACGTCTCTGGCCCTCTTCATAGATCCGTAATTTAAAAACCTTTGTAGTTACTATAGTAATATGTCAACATATATGGCATTTTGAAGTATTTGATAATATTTTTTATTTGACTTATTTTTTTTCATTTTTAATTTATTTAATTATCTATGTAAGAAGTTCTTTTGTATGACTGCTTTTGGTGTTAATTTCGGCGTCACGTAATTTGCCTATTTTCGTATTTTTTTTTTCTTCGTTTCGATAAAATGGGGAAGAACGAGTCGCCTGCAAAGGATGCCAAAGGAAAAGAAGTGGGCGATATAGTTCCATTGACCTTCCCCAAAATTAAAGCAGTAGACGGGGTGTCCATGTATCTATTATCAAAATTATACCAGAAGGAACCGAAGTAAGTCAATCAAATAGATTTAAACAAATATGTTTGATGTAATCTTTATAATGCTCTTCAGACTCGAACCTCGTTGGGATTTAGCAAGGGACTGTATAGGCTTGGGTTTGGGCGAAGCTATACGACATTTGAAAAGAGCAGAGAAGAGGTTGTATGACATCAGACAATTGAGCATCAAGAAGAGGCAGGTATTCAACGAGCAATACCGGGACCTAGCGGAGAAAGAATCAAACTTTCAAATCAGTTTCCAAAAGTTCAATAAGGTGAAACTGAAATCCTGTTAATTTGAAATTTTTTGCGTACCAACTCTTTTCTTACAGTTCGTCAGGGAAAACCACGAAAAGAGGGAAAGAGCCGACAAGAAGATAGTGGAAGAGAGATTACTTCAACAGAAGAGGGACGAAGAAATAGCCAGTATTAAAGAGAATATTGCTAATTTAACATCGATCAAAGTGTTAATGGATCAAAAAAATAAAGAGTATCGCATGTACGAGGTGGGTTAAAAAAAAAGTTCAAAAATATCAAATCAATTCTTTGCTTTTTCTTCATCTATAGGATTATCTTCAAAACGTGGTCAGATTGTCGCCGCAATTCAAAAACATCAACGACCTGATCGTAAGATACGAAGCGCTTGTAGAAGCGAAGATTTTACTAGGGGAAAGGCAAGATAGACAATTCGCCTACTTAGAACACGCCAGAGCGGACTTGGCAAGTCAATTAACTGTTTTTATTGTTCCATAATCCTTAACACTTTAAAATCGAACTTCCTCAGGCCAGACTATTAGAGGAAAAGCAGTTAATTTTGATCGGGCTTTGCAATCATCTCTTGGAGATGCAAGACCGTTATAAGGATGCGAAAAGCAACACGCTACTCTGGGAGACGTTGGTGAGCCAGATCCAAGACGTGACCATACACAAGATTCAGGATGTGCAAGCCGTAAAGACCACCTGTTGGGACACTTACACTAATATGTGCGGTAGAAAAGGCATACCACGGAAATGCGCTAAGGAGGACTTAGAGGCGCAACTGATCTTCATCAAGAAGACCCTGAACGAACTGAAAACGGCCCATCTTGCGATGTCTAAATAGTAAGGCAGCCTTTTGCCCTGCAGGGAAATAACTAAGTTCAAAACGATAAATGTTAATGAAATAAAGGATTTAAGTAAATAAATTTTCTTATGTAGTGTATTAATTGTTAATTAGTGGATTTCTTATTTCATTAGGGTTTTAATAATTGCGGATTGCACTATCACCCTTAAAAGCCCTTGGAGCACTCCTAGCTACCATTTTCCTGACGCACTGTTGATAGCACACTATTTTAATGCTATTTTCTCCCTTAGTGGTGCTATAAAACTATGCATCATTTGGACACAGACGTCGACTAGTATCGACTTTTTTAAACATATTCGTTAGAAGCTTTATTGTGGTTCTGAGTTTCCTAATCGAGACAAACCGTCAAATATAATCCCAGTAACCTTCGTTAAGGTCTCTGGTAATTACGTACACAACACAAAATGTCTACCATACATCCATTACATATCCCTTATGGACACCCAGAACATTCATAGCTGACCGATTTACAGTAGCCTCGCGATTATGTGAACTAATCACATTTCACATATTTCATCATTTCACAGAAGGTAGTATTCATATGGTCGCGAGGCTATTATATTATATTGTTGTTATTAAGAATCACAGGGAAATTATATAGTTAGAGTAGGAACATTTCAATTGTTATGGAATCCATGTAGTACTTAGAATAGGTAGCCTCGTGTAGTACCTTTTAGGTGGAGCACGATTTGTAATAGTTTTCATAAATAAAGTGTACAGAAAAAGAAACCATTGACAGGTAGATATACCTACTAACGTGGTGATCTTGCGGTAATATAAACCTAATCAATTATGTTCAGATACAAACTATAATTAATACACATTTTTTTTTTTTAAAATGTTCCTGCAAGTACTTATTCATAAGTAATCATCCAATAACGTGGATAATCGACATTGGAATATCTTAGATTTTAATAATCAATATTAAAGGAATCAGAAATTCATTTAAAATTTACACAAACTAAACAAGACTTCACAAGCAAACACATTTTACGTACTGATTTATACTTAACATCTGCTAAGGTTAGATATTTGGTTACGTTATAAATTACGACTAACGTTTTAAGTGTTATAAAGAAAGACAATATCATATGAGTGATACTTACCTATACTGTAGTATAAACAAAGCGGTGGTGAAGCCTATCTGTTCGGCACACCAACGTAACTGCAAATGCATACAGCGCAACGGCTCTTTTTAACTTTTTTACCGACTTTCAACGTCACGTACGATTGAGTACGAATATGGTAAATAAACACAGCGCACGTGGAAAAGCAAACTCGGTATTAGTTGATCTCATTTCCACCTAAAGTTGATTATAAATACAGGTACTTTCAGCACAGCTATTCAATTTTACTTAATATTCATACCAGTAAGAAATCCAACCATCTTTTTTAGAAATAACGAATCTGAAATTTAACGATATTGTAAAATCAATAACATCGTATAGATCTCCACAAGATATCTCATACAAAGTTCATGTACTTATCAATAACTTCCAAACAAGCAAATTGTGCCTATTTTGGTATTAATTTTTAGTTAAATTCAATATAATAGAAACTTCAATAAAACCAAATATCCCATGGATATGGACATGTTTTGGTGATTGGGACATCCACTGGATATCTGTCGGACGAAATGTGCTGTGTGGGCTTACAGGCTCATATCTGATACGCATAGAATCCCACCATTATAAGTTTCTTATATTATACATACCTTTGTTAATTATAACAATTTTATTTATTCTTTACTAAGTATTGATGAATTTATGTTATTTTTTTAGTTATACTTTTGGTTGAAAAGTGTGAACAAATCTGTTGTGTGTCTAAAATCCCAAACAGTCGCTCTAGTCCGATTATGATTAAACAAATTAAAACACCATTCTTAGAGTTTTACTGCAAATTTATCAATTTAAAAACGATACAACACATATTTTAATAAAAAAACAATTACCCAAGTTTACACCACGTACACACATAAATATAGACACTTACATATACCAAAAGGAGATATATATTTTCAGCACGTTTCATTTATCATCTAAGTAAATCCCACACAAAAAAATCAATCCATTCAATAGGCGTGGTAGCTCATACTTTGTCTCAAGGTCATACAATCTACCTCGTCAATCTTTAGCGTATTCGTCTTCACATTCAAATCCTCCTCTAACTGGATTTGGGTTTTCAGGAGGTATCTTAGTGATGCTTGCGCTTCGGCGAGCATATGTTGCAGCGTCGCCACATTTTCTCTGAGTTCCCTCACTTCGTTTACCAAATTAGTTTCGACTAGATCTCTGCAGAGTTCAACTCCTGGTCTTTGAGCCCTGTTACCGAGTCTAGTGTGGGCCAGAGCCATAAAACCTTCCTTTTCGGCTATGGCTTTCTCTAAACGTGTTATATTCCTCGTCATTTCGTTCACCTGTCTCACAGTCTATGTGGGATAACATAAGTCAGTTTTGTGTCGATACTTTTAAGGTATTTGGTTATCCGCATGCACTTACTTCTAAATGTTGCATCTCCAATTTCGTCTTCGCTTCTTTGGTTTCTTCGATTCGCCTCCTAAAGGCTTCATTGACGATGTTGTATTGGTTCCAAAGATCTTCTATAACTTGCTTTAGCAGAGTGTCAACATATGCTCGCAAGGGTCTTGCGCTGTTTATCTCTTTAGCCGCCCTTTCAATATTTTGCAGGGTGTAGACCTCCCACTCTTCAACAGTGATGGTGCTGTAAAAATAAACGTTATTGGATTATTGATAGCTTGAAACAGAAAACATCGGTCCTCCAAACTCTTAGCGAAATAGCCCAGTGAACCAAATTCAAATTTCCCGCAATTATTTTTAGTAACTTCAACTTAAAGGTATTCAAATAACTATTAATCTAATACAAAATCGTAGGTAATTTCATGCTTTAAGGTTGAAGTTACTAAAAATAATTGCGGGAAATTTGAATTTGGTTCACTGGGAGAGAATCAATAAATTGAGATGTTGGAAAAAATGTATTATAATTACGCGGGATCCAATGGAGTATATCCATGATACATGCTTAGATTCAAACTAGTTTCTTTCAGTGCCAAATTATGCCCGTCAATTTTAAGAACATTAGATTTGTCTTCGAGATCTCGATCCATGAAGTAGTTAGTCGATCTTAATCTTCTAATCTGTTCGTTTGCTTGCTCCAAGGTGCGTTGCAGAAGCCTGAGCGCACCTTCTATGACGTCTATTTCCTTTAACAGTTCGCGTTCGACATCATCATGGCACTGAAAACAAAGTATTTCGATTCCAGCGATTTTGACGAAATCGGAAAACTCACCAAGTCTATACCCAGTCTTCCTTCCCTGAACATCAAACACTTCCTGCAAATTTTCAGCGCGGATTCCTCCAAAGAAGTCAGCGCATCCATGATCCTCTCCTTGTACAATGTAAGATTATCAATCTCTATGCAGACTTCCTTGCGTTGTCTTTCTATTTCGCCCTTATTGAATTCTATATCTTTGATCTTTTCCGAGATTTTGTGGTCGACCTCGCGTTTATTCAAGACTGTGCGCTCTTCTATCTCATCTCTTACCTAAATAAATAAAAGATTCTTCAGACAGGACCTGGTGAAACGATGATTTCGCCGTACCCTATCGCATTCCGCTAAAATTTTATCGGCTAACGCCTGCTGATCTTCGCAAGTCCTAAATCGGAGCCTATTGTTCAAATACCACTCGTTCAAGGTGAATCTACAAGCAAATGTTTAACATCGTACCTTATACCCGCTGAAAATTTCACCTAGATGGAGGTGGTGGTATTGCGACCAATGTTTCGTCGTATAATTTTGTGTTTATTCTCAAAGGAGCTGCCATTTCTTTAGCTAGTTAATTACAGGAATACAGACACAAAGTCCTATCGGGGAGTAGGATGCTTTTAAGGGATTAAAAATGACGTTTGATCGATACAAAGGAAATAACTGTATGTTTCGGATGCCATGGAAACTTCCCCGAATACGAAAAAAGTATACCTATAGGGTGTGGAAAAAACAACTTTAAAAAAAACTTGAGGAATGATATCGTGAATCACGATGAACGTTTTTGGCTTATTATTAACTGCGGTCTGGATAAATTTATGCCGATATATATCCAAGAAGAGTAGTTGAATCATGAATAAGGAAAAATTGTAGGTACTCATTTTATTTGTTAGATTTACAAGAACGTAAAGGTGTCGTGCATTAAACATTATCAAAAGTAAATGAATAGACGTTAAATAAGTTGCTTAACCCTAAAATTTCACTTAAAAACATATTCACTTCCAGCAGGAAAATAAAATGCTATGGAAACAGGTACGGAATATAATTTAGAGTCATTTAAAACAGATTTCAATGCCAAATAAGGAAGCAATTGAAGTTGTTGATGTGCATACTCGGTTGTCTACTCTACAGGCAAATTTTGAATTTGTTCAACATGACTATAAAGATAGACCATCTTAACAATAGGTGCTATAGTGATAGCCTTATATATAATGTAAACTTTATTTTATTTGTTAATTCAAGCTTACCTGGTAATTTATTTTGTTATTATTATATTTTGCTCCGGAAGATTTTTCATCCTTCGGGATGTTTGTTCGGTAACATTTGCTGTATTTTCCTCAAATTATAGTAAATAACGTTATCTTAATGTCAGTTACTGGTTATCCATTTGAATTCGATGTTGGTCTTCCTGACAGCGATAACAATCGAAGACAGATAACTGTTACTATGAGTTTAAATATTCATTTTGGCTGTGGTCACGAAAGACGACGGTTGTTAGAAAACTCCTATAACAAATTTTACCTGTATTATCTTTGAGAATTTCGTATAAAATTCCCTGAGAAGAATCCTGGGTAGAATACCATTCCATGATATGACCGTTATTGGAGACCCCTATTTCATCAAGTATATCCCGCATAAAAGAAAATAATTAATTAGATTCAATTCAATATTAACCAGTAAATTAGATTTATGTTCACGATACGTTAATTTTGGGGTTAAGTTTATATGAACCGCCATTATTTGAGCAGGTTTAGAATTTTTTAATGTTTAAAAACCGACACTAAGATGGTCCATCTATCATATCGGTAATACGAATAGTTGATGATATTAAAATTTTCTTACAAATTTTGTTTTTGCCATTTACGGATAGATGACTTTGATTTAAATTTACCGTGTATTTTTGACGTTTTTTTAATCTAATTTGTTTAAAGTGCCAGGGAAGTTTAAATACAGATTTTTGTATTAAATAATTTGTTTTACATAACATTTATAATTCCTACATGCGTACCTGCGATCAAAGAGTTTCAAAATTGGAAAAACATAGCAGTGTGGTATTGAAGTAGAGTTACACGTATTGTTTTAAAATATTCTTTTATTTGCACGTTGTGTGTGAAAACACTTGAATAAACTTGTGCCACCGAAAATACAAAATAAGGAAAGGTGCATCGTGCAATGCTGCCTCTGATGGTAACATTCGGCATTGCCAAAGAATTCCGGCAGGTTACTCAATTGGCAACGTTATAAAAAAATCACATAGCAGCGATAACGGACTCAGAAATGGCGCAATACTTTCATAACAAAAAACAAAACATAACCTCACCTAGCCTAAATGACCAAGTTGGTTTTATAAGGATGTCTGTGTATTGCAGTATGTGTCAAGGAATTCAAGCGAAAAAGAGATAAATATTGTTTTTATGTTTGTGCTATTTTTAAAATGGATGTGCACATAGTGGCTGCAGAAGTGTGCTGTAGTGTATCGCCTTCTTCGATTTTGTTGAATACCTACTTTAAATAGTTAAAAGTTAAAGTTTCCATATCGAAGGATCTTTTACTGAACCCTTTAATGGACACCGCATTGATGAGATACGTTTGTTTATGGTGTGGAACATATTGGGTACAAAGTGTAGGGTTTGGTATACAAAAGTTTAAGAAAATTGCAAGTTCTATTGTGTTGGTCAATTTATGTCAAGCAGAATCGAACCTAAACTATAACCTAAAGAAAGTGTAACCTACGAAAGGACTGCCAGGTCAGCATATCACCGATCGAAAAAAAAAAAAAAAATGTAATGTATTTCTTTTACGTCAAAATAACCTTGTAAATATTTCACTGCTCCTTGCATTGATATGACCAAAATATTGATTTAGAAGCATATATAACATTGTCAATAAATATTGAAATGAAATATTGTCTTTGTAGTATTCTGTTTCTGTAATTTTACTTTTAGTAAAATTAGTAAAACTTTGTTACTTTAATAACACAATAAGTAAAATAAGGAAATTTCATATTTATTTCTTTCGGTGCCTTTTACAATAATTTCATGTCCCTCTTCCCCTCTCTCTCCCCTCTCTCCGCTCAGTGCCGTTAAGTTAAAATCAAAATACGTATGCTATCATCTATTTCTCCGTGAAAATAAATCCGTGGAATTCCAAATCCTTCACTATCTGTGTACTAGTTATTGCTGAATATAATAGCTACTAATATATCAATCGCATACGTGCTTCTTAGTTCATCAATTATATCGTTCATTTAACAAAGACACACAAATGTACATAGGTATGTCAGCACTAGTAGAAGTTTTATAGGTTTTATATTTTGAAATGAAGCGGGGGAATCTGTCCGGCAACTGTAGAGTTCGTCAGCTAATATCCTTCACCCTTAAATATCTCGTTTCTTTTCTTTGTTCGTTGATGGGTGCCATTTTTGTGTTACTAATGAATTATATTCAAATGCAAAACAATAGTTGTCCATTCCATTCTACATTTATTACTATTAAATCTAGAGACTCGTGCAAGCTAGTGTTAGCGGACATTATGTACTTACCCTGGCTGCCCTATATATTTTAAGAGACTGCACTTTTTGTAAAAAAAAAAAACTACACAAAATTGTTTCAATTATAAATTCAAATGTTTGACATTTTGACAATTCATAAGGCTACCTTATGTTAATTAATAATTTTCATTCTTCATCAATTAAAGTCTGACATAAAAACTTGTCACTTAAACAAATTTCATTTAATTTTTTTCATTCATAGTATTTTATTATGCCTGCCAATATTACTTTAGTATTAAATAATTGTACACAAATAATAATGAGGATTTGTATGATTGAGTTATGTAGAGCTGATAAGTACTATTTGTGAATTCAATTTTGTGATATTAGGGGTTTACGAAAATTGGATCGGATATACACCGATGTACCGAAACTGAAAGGATATCAGCATTTACAATGTGCTAGAACAGGATACAAAGTCGGTAGATAGTGTAGATACCTTATAATCCAATTTTAGTAAACGCCTATTGTGGTTATCTACTACGTCTTGAGTCTTAATTTTTTCGTTGAATCGTTGAATGTAATACTACTAGATACTTACAATCCCAGTTATATTATCGTATACGGGGTATACAGTTGTAGTACACTAATATAAGCTGCGGATATTTTTGGCATTGACTGTGGCCGTGAAACAACGAATCAATATACCTAATAATTTTAATATCCCAAACAGTAGTCAAATTGTATAATTTCAGAAACTAGATAATCAAAAACGGTTAAAAGAGTGTAGTTATAATTATATATTCTATCGATATCTGTGGTAGTTATCTTGTTATCTATGAAGCACAATCAGTAGATGTTTGCGGGCGTGTAAACAGTGACAGCAGCCTTATTTATACGTACTAAAAATGCATTGGGTCCTGTACATCCTTCTAGCAATCGTAGGAGCTCTTGCAGCGTTGAGATTTTATATTAAATATGTCAAACGTAACGGGAGTTACACCTGTTTGATCGGAAAGACAGCCATAATACCGGGAGCAAATACAGGTAAAGTATATGTAATATATAAAGTGTCAAATCATTTCGCTATGATACAGGTTATGTTTCTGTGATTGACAAAATGTGTTGCTAGTATCACCAACTTAATAAATGAAAATATCAGAATTACTTATTACGTTACATTATTGCTACGTTCGCATTTCCACTCCCTAGAGCGAGCAGAGCAGGGAGTTTTCTTGACCACGTGATTTCAGAGACAAAGAAGTTACACATGAATAAAAGAACGACAGCGGAAACGCGGGAACCTCTACTGGCGATTAATAAGCTCTGTATATTGTGTTTATGGTATGTAAATACGAAATAATAATTTTTTTCACTGATCTTAAAAGAATTCCCCAACAAACAACTTACAAAAATAAGGAAAGATAGCAAATCAAGGTTAGCTCATGTTAGGTTCCCTTCTCCCACTATTCAAAATCGGCCAGCTCTCGAAATAAAATTTGAGTAAAAAGATCTACTCTAAACAATGTCAGAGTTAGTATAAGAACGCTGCAAGAATTTGCTCTATTTGCTCTGATGGAATTAAAAGAACGCTTCAGAGTTAAAAAAGCAAATCGATTGGATATTCGAACGTAGCATATGTCATATGATGTGTGGTTGGTTATGATTTATAATATTGAATTGACTTTTACGTCTTAAAATTATTTTCTAGGAAAGAAACGGTTTTACGCTGTGTGTTATATTTTTTGAAATGTATTTTATGAAAATTTTATTTCTGAAATGAGGGCACCTTATAGCCAAATTTAAATTTCCCGCCACATTTTTTAGTGAATTCAACGTAAAATCATGAAAATAACTATTAATGTAGTACAACATGGTGGGTAATTTTATGTTTCAACGTTGAAGTTACTAAGAATAATTGCGGGAAATTTAAATTTGGCCATTAGGGCAATTAAAATGATAAAATTAATACATAATAACCAAATTTAAAATTTTCATAATTATTTTTAGTTAAGTGGTGGGTCAAATCACAAGAATAGTGCTTTCGAAATCTACATTGATAATTTATTTATCGCATACAGGTGTCAAAAATTTGATAACCATCAATTACACCATTTTCAAAGTTGAAAAGGTTTGCAAAAGTTTTTTCAAATGTGACACAATGTAAATTATTACATGATCGTTTGGATTTTTCCTAAAATTTTATTCTATGAATTATGAAAAATATACATATTGTTTTTCTTTTTTTTGAAGATTTGTTGATTATCTAGAATTGCAAGAAAATTTCATATTTTAAAATCTTGTCCACAAGTTAACCGGCATTGCGGAAAGCGACGAATAACAGCAATTTCAACTTCTAAATCTTATAACGGATGAGAAGTTTTTCGCTGCATTCAAAAAAGTGAATTTTTGAATGTCTCTTATTTAAAAAATATGAATTATGCAAATTCGTTTTTAGTACTCATTTATAACAATTCCGATTCCATGCACAAGCTTAGGTTACGCCACTGCATTAGATTTCGCCATGCGTGGAGCTCGCGTCATTTTAGCCTGCAGGAATAAAGAAAAGGCCGAAGCGGCAGTAAACAAGATCATAGCGAAAACGGGCAATCAGAACGTCCTTTACAAGTTATTGGATGCCTCATCTTTACAATCGGTCAGAGATTTCGCTAGCGACATCAATGCAACCGAAGAGAGATTGGATATCCTGATGAACAATGCTGGAACCATCACGCAAAATGAAGATTATACCAGAGATCTAATACAGACGGTGTTGCAAGTGAACCACGTTTCGGGGTTTCTATTGACGCATCTGCTTTTAGGTAAAACTCGAAGAGTTGCCATTAGGAAAAGTTGTTTTCCATCGCTTTTCAGATAAGTTGCGGAAGTCTGCGCCCAGTAGAGTGGTTAATATCAGTTCGTTTTCGGCGAGGATGTCTCGAATAACGGCCGACAATGTAGAAGGATTGAATTCGACCTGCGAGGGATTCATGGCTACGTATAACAATTCAAAACTTTGCAACATTTTATTCACTACCGAATTAGCCAGAAGGTTAGATGGAACCGGAGTTACCGTCAACGCGGTACACCTGGTGCTGTTTATACCGATGTCATGGATGAACAACATCCAGTTGTTAAGTTTTTGTATAACATATGTGGGAAATACATTTATCAGGTAGGTGCGTCGCTATGTCTTCAAATTATAATCGTGAAAACGCCATTTTACAAGGAAAGACACCCAAGTGTATGTTTCCGATGTTGATAAAATTTGGTATGAATGTAGAAAAAATATTTTACACCTATTTTTTTTAGCGTCCTGTTTTTGCTTTTAGATGGTGTAGTGAGGGCAGAACGTTACCCGCAAAAACATATTTTTGCAATAATCACTTGCGTACATTGGCTATCATAAACAGATTGGTTTGCCAAGATGTCGTCAAGTAATTTATATTTACGAGATGATGAACTTCCTTGGCTGTTAGTGTTTGTATTAATCAAGTAACTTTCTTATATTCTAATGTAACAAAATGGTTATTTGTATCACTAGGCCAGAAACTACAATTTTGCGAGTATGAGTACGGTTTGTGGACCGAGGCGGTAGTCGAGACCGCAAGATTTGGGTTCGGATTCGTAAAAAATAATACTAATTAATTGAAATAAATAAAAAAAATAGCACCAGAATCTTCTATTGATCAAAATAACCGCTCTCAGATAGTTCGGTTCTATGAGTATTTAACACACAATCCGACCCTGTATAATAAATAATATAAAATAAAAGGATATTGATTTCACCGTTATAGTATTTTTTATTATAAAACAAGGAAAGCAAAGAAGGATACAAATAAAACTTATTAAATTTAAAGTGAACAATAAACAAAATTTCTGATTTTACAATTAATAAACAAATAAAAATAAGGCGGCAACATTTGCAGTTTTGGCGGTCCTTCGGCTCTAGGCGTGGTCGTTTGGGTTTCGACACACGCAGCGATTTCGTTCGTCGGTCGGCTCGGGCTAGCTCCGTCATCGTACTCTCTGGATTGTGAAACGACTAATACGCAATCTAATAACTGATTGCTGGATTCCTCACTGATGAGGTTTTTTTCCTCGGCACTAAACAAATGGCTAGACTCTTACACAATAATGAGGACTAATGATGGGCATAATCGAATGACGAAAAATCATTCGATTATGAGTGATGATCGATTATGAATGATAATCGATTTTGAATTTTATTGGAATGATCGTGTTCGATGATTATTGTAATAAGTATATAGAAAAATGAGGGCCTAAAAAAACGTCCTACAACCATCTTCTTCCAAATAATTCGATTATGCCCATCACTAGTGGGTACACGTTATCCCATTACGCGTTTATTTTTGCCAATATTTTTCTCCGGCAGCAACAAACGACCCAGGTATTTCAGTAATAACGGGGATAAATTAGCTACCTCATTTACTTTTATCAATATATCACTGTGTTGTGGCCGGCGTTGATGGTAGCTATTACACAATCGCCGTGCTTCGGACGAACGGCACGTCCGCTCTATTCCAACGCTAGCTACCGACTTCTCTTGTGCGCTTGCGTAACTACGATCTCCTCGGCTGTCCGCCAATCGCGCCAAACTCCTTTATTTGTCCATTCCTTTCTTGACGCCGTTTACGTCACCGCACAGACACACAGATTAAATAGAACTAAAAATACGTTACAAATTCTAAATGTTTTATATGTTTACATAAATAAGATGAAATCAATTATTTTGTTATTAAGAAAGTAAATAAATCAAATTTAAAATAAAATGTATTCTAGGCGTCCCATTTACAACAGCTAACGGAACTGAAAGGACGTAGAGGCTGCCTCATCCAAAACCTGAAGGATAATAACAATAATGTGCTGGCTATCAGTAACAAGATCTGGAGCTGCTTCCCCAGGTCCTACTCCCAAAGTGCATGCTATGGTTTTCCCTTGGCGAATGCTGAAAAGATAACTAAAGTCGTTTCATGGGAGCAAAGATAATAAGAACTGATAGCTGGCCGATTTATTATACAGGGTATTCCACGTAAGTGGTTCATTAAAAGTTTATGATGTTCTATTATTCATTTATATTTGAGATTTTGGCACCATTATCTGTTCGATTGCAACTATAAATGTAAAATACTTTAACCAAAATATCACTTCCGGTTGACCGGAAATGGGCGTCAACTTTGTTATTTTAAATAGAATGATCTAATTTTTTGTTCATTTTTGGATTCTACGACCATAAGTACGTCAGTTTTCATTAGCTATTCCTATAGCTGCATGTTGCCGTTTTTGAGTTATTTAAGTTTTTCTTTTTTTTTTTTAGGCGTAATCATTGCATCATTGAGAAATTAATATCTTGGTTAATACTGCAAGTAGAGACTCCAAATTTGCTATGTTATGAATGTACATATAACCCTAAGAAACGGTACACACACTTTACATTCTAACATACAGGGTGTTCAAAACTAAGGAACAAAGTGACATATTTTCAAATGCAGAAAACTAATTTTTTTTTAAATAGAACGCCCTGTATTTTAATTCGAAATTAGAAAGTAAATATCATCCCCTATCACTTTACATCAGCATTTCCTATACCTATCTTTAATAGATTTTGAGATATGAGCGGCTTTTTGTTAAATAGACTATGTAGCCCTATCTTTAAATGTTTGTAGCTGGCTCTGAATGGGATTAATGTCAAATTCATTGACTAACCATACGTGTTTATGTATATCATCCTAATTATATTTTTCTACAGCGCAATATTAATAGAAATGACTTTCGAACAGCGACATTCTTGTATGATTATTCAAAGAATAGTACATGAATATTGTATGACACATTTGAAAATATGTCACTGTTCCGCAGTTTGGAACACCCTGTATGTTAGAATGTAAAATGTGCGTACTGTTTCTTAGAGTTATATCTACATTCATAACATAGCAAATTTGGAGTCTCTACTTGCAGTATTAAGCGAGATATTAATTTCTCAATGATGCAATAATTATGCCTAAAAAAAAGAGAAAAACTGAAATAACTCAAAAACGACAACATGTAGCTATAGGAATAGCTAATGAAAACTGACGTATTTATGGTCGTAGAATCCAAAAAATGAATAAAAAATTAGATCATTCTATTTAAAATAACAGAGTTGACATCCATTTCCGGTCAACCGGAAGTGATATTTTAGTTAAAGTATTTTACATTTATAGTTCCAATCGAACAGATAATGGTGCCAAAATCTCAAATATAAGTAAATAGTAGAACATCATAAACTTTTAATGAACCACTTACGGGGAATACCCTGCATTTTTGTTATTATTATTAATAATCATACGCAAATTATTTAATTAGAGTAGGAACATTTCAATTGTTATGGAATCCATAGAGTACTTAGAATAGGTGGCGGAGTTTAGGATAAATTGTATGTTTTAGCTTTTAATAAGTATACATAAGAATAACGATAACTTCATTAAGTAGACGTTTAGAAAAATATCCAAAAACTCGCAATTTTTTTCATAATATACATGAGCAGGGGTGAGAAAAAAATCATAATTTTTTAAGCCCTCAACGAGCTCAGAAGTGTGTCACTGTCAACAAAGGACGACGTAAAGATATTTAGCCGATCTCAATGTGTTTTTGATACTGAAATATTGTAAAAAATGTGTTTTTGAGGGTAAATTTGAGCCTCCATTACACCCCTTAAAATCATAAATGGGATGCTAATAAAATATACTTTTCGGTGTTCTACATATTTACCAAATTTTACCAAAATCGAAGCGCCTTCTTCCTTGTTAATGGTAATTTCCCACTGAAAATGAGCGTGTAGACATCTGCAAATGATTTCAACATTTTTATAATCGTTATTTGTATTACACAGACACCAGAAGAGGGCGCGCAAACTCAGATTTACGTTTCCGTGTCTGGAGATTTGGCAAACGTCAGTGGAGGCCTATTTTATAACTGCCGACAGGTCGATATCTACGCCAATTGCAAAGATCCGTTTAGCTAGGAGAGTTTGGGCGAAAAGTGAAGAATGGGCTCGAATAGAAGATAAAGAGAAAATATCTTATGAGATCGATATCTAGAAATTAAAAATAAACTATGTATTTAAATTTGAAATGTTAGGTGTGAATTTGAACCGGGAAAAATATATATGATACCGTCGCTGCTTCAAGGTTACTGCATTTGAATAAGTCTGTAATCTAACCTGCTATATTTTTTTTATAAGATGAAATATACATCACGTAAATGACTAGTTTAACATATTTGATTAAACTTTTGCGCTGTTGTAGGCCAGTATTACATCATACATATGTATATATATATATATATATATAAAGAAAATACAGATTATCACAGTACAGAATTTGAAACGTACTTGTACTAAACGCTTATAAGGCTTTAGATTATTTAATTAGGAAAAAAAAAACATGTAAATATACAATATTTGTTTGCTTTCCATTTCCTCTTGCCATCACCATTTTTTTATTTATTTAATGAAGTGAAAGTTATTATAAGATATGTTACTCGTGATTTCTTTTATGTCAAGATAAAAGACAGCACACAAGATGTGGTATTGGTTAGTTGGGTTGGTAGTGTTCGGTACAGTATTAAAATTATATTGGAAATTAAGTACGAAATGGTGTCATTGTTACGTGTGCTTATCCGGAAAGACAGCTATAGTTACAGGGGCCAATTCAGGTATGTAAACAACAGAATATATTTTCTCGTTGAATCATCTTGGCTTGCGGACTTTTTTAATCAAATTAATTAAAAAAAATGACTTTGACATTTAGAAATAATTCATTTTTTTCTTCCAAAAATAATTATAGATGTAATGCTGTAATAAAATATTATATACATTAGATTATAACATATTATAATGGAGAATATATATTGGCACATCAGAATGTTTTTGCTCGACAAGAAATCACACACAAGATATTATAAAATCACTACAACCTATTATTTTATTTACGGCAGTGTTCACAGGACAAAATAAGATAAAAGCATCACAGAATAACGCAATTGCACGACAGAAAAAAAAATACAAATAATTTTGACGGGCATTTCTTTTAATTTGCCGTGTAAACATTGTTATATCGTTTTATACATTTTATTAGCGTTTCAAACACTCTTTTTGTCGCTAGTTCACCTTTTTCTACCGGGATAATAAAGTTAACTTTAAAATATATTCCTACTAGGAAGAATTCTATCGTGCATTTCCGTCATATCCTGTCGGTGCGTTGTCTTATTCTGTCGTGCATTGACTTATTCTGTCGTGCATTGTTTTATTTGGTCCTGCAATACACACTTTTGTCGTGTGATAACATCTTTTAACGGGCATTTTCTTTCTTTGTCGTGTAAAAGATTTTTATTTTCGTTCTGCACATTTTATTGGCGTTTCAAACCATTTCTGCCGCTAATTCAACCTTTTCTGTGGGGACAATAAATTTAACCCTATTATAATATCAATGTCAAGTTGTATAATTAATGTGTTTTAGTTTGTATTGTATATCATATGCCTACTAACATGAGTTAGTATTGGCAAGAGAGAATAATTTGCTGCGTTCACTGATGCATAACATGTTGTTTATTTAAATTAAATTGCGTTATACCAGCTGGTCTAATCTAAATCTTAGCCTTAAACTAGATATTTATAGATATGTATGAGATTCTTGGGCGATACCTTAATGTTAATGTTATTTGGTATATGACCTTGATATTGAAAATAACGTGTTTTGGGTGGAAAATTAAAAAAAAAAACATATATGTAGGCATTTACGTCTTTATTTTTTGAAAAAAAACGAGTTTTTTTTTGTTAAACTTAATGTAATATTTATGAGAAACTGCTAATTCATTACTAAGTATATCTCAAAGCTAGAATAAGTAAAATAATTAACTTTCCAAAGATACTTAAATGAATTAAAGCTAATGTTTTAGCAAAAACAGGAAAGGTAATCAAATAAAAACATATAAAATTTTAGGTTAGTGCTATAAGACTAAAAATATGTTCTTTAAGTAGTCGGCCGTGACTAGTCTGCAAATTTCAAACTTAAATACCTACTAAAAGTTCGCAAAATTCTAATGACCCAGTTCGGTAGGACGCGCTGTATAAATATTAATGCGATGCTATGTAATATTTAATACTGGTATATGTTTAGATGAAATCTGGTTTATTTTGCATTTTACGTACGAATTAAATGACTTAATTTTTGAGCAATATAAATTTTTAGATAAGCCTTAGGACTTTCCTTAGAATAATTTTAAAAATGAATACTTTCAGATTATTCTATGCAATTATTAGGAATAATTGTATGTGTATATAATATTCTAAATATTCGTAGAATATATAGAATAATATAATACATAATAATTCGAACATATAAATACCTAAAAGCATATTTAAAGAATATTCTAGGAAAATACTCTGCTATCTGGGTTTGTATATGTTTGTATTTTTTAAAACATGAGTTTTCGGTTTGGCCCATTTTCTTTGATAAATAAATATAAATAATGAGACTAATGTTTATATAAACAAACGTATCTAATATGATATATTTAATTGGCATTATAGATGATTTTATTTAGCTGTATGTTATAGGTCATCGCAGCATACACGGAACGACATTAAAACTAAAAAGAAAATTATATAATTTTAGATCAACGAAGAGAATTTTTGTTGAAAACTCCAATTGATTTGAATATCGACGCTTAAACAGGCAAAAGCGACTGCTCATTTTAATCATGCGTGTTGGATTTGTTTCAGTTTAATGTAATGGTTATGTCAACGCACAAATATTTAAAACTACAAAATATAATCTTTCCTATTAGCATTCTATTACTTAGTAGACACTAAATATGTGACTATGAATGGCATCCATTACTAAAAGTCTAATATGATCTTAGTGGCTACTAGCTAATAGCCTACTAAGACCCTATTAGGGCGTTGACTATGAATAAGGCAGAAAAACTCTTGCATTCTAGCATTTAAATTTCTTACAATTAGTGTAAACTTCCTATTTATCACGAATTGTAATAGTGTCTCATTAAATGCAATCTGTATACTTTAAAGATATTTTTCATTATAATGCAAAGCGCTCCAAAAGTAGATAAATATATATTCACTATTGTATTGACACCTATAGACTATTTCATTTTTCGATTACACATAAAAACGCGTATTTTGCAATATTTCAAGATGTTTCTACATTTATTTTTTTTTCTCTCTAGGATTGGGGTACATAACAGCTCTAGATTTAGCCAAAAGGGGTTGCAGAGTCATAATAGCCTGTAGAGACAAAGAGAAATGTCGGAATACTGTCCAACAGATCATTGAAGCTACCGATAATAGAAATATCCATCATAGGCAAAAGTTTAGATTTGGCAGTCATTCGATTCCGTACGCAGTTTCGCCAAAGACATAAATGACACGGAAGCTAGATTGGACATTTTGATCAACAATGCAGGAGTTTAAACCCACGACGCCTTAACCTTACGCGTCAATCATGTTTCTGTGTTCTTGTTGACACATCTCTTGTTGGGTGAGTAAATTTCCAATTTGACCTAAATCTGTGGAGTCTGCTGAGCATTTTTAAAGCTATTCCAATAACACATTGAGCTATACATATTGAAACGATACAAAAGTAATTATTTTCTCGTTGGAGAAATTTTAAACCATACGATGGCCGTGCAAAACAGATTATGCTAATAAAATGTTATTAATTAACCAAAATTATAGTTAATCTAACGGGAAAAGCCTAGTGAAAACAATAATATTATTTTGTTACTTCCATTGAATTAATTGCGCGTACACTTCAAATGAGTTGAATTTATAAAATGAACGTTATTAAAACAATTAGGGTTAGCCTAATGAACATTGCAATTAATTTAAATGTAATTATACAGTTGAAATTACCCCTTTCTTAAACTGACTCCAATTTGCAAAACAGCTGCTCTGATCTATACATTATGCGATGTAAGTTTAGTTAGGTAATATCTATACACTGTTGAAAATTTTAACACTTTTTTGACTAATTTAATAGTCAGAAGAGGTCCACACTCTTTTCGTGTTATTTTGTCGAGAACTATACGAGTTTAAATTTGACGAGCAAAGATAGTCAGTATTGTTCTATTGCTAAGGGTTATTTTGCGCAACTAACACGTGGAATTATAAAATACTTCTAGTCACATTTTATTTGATCTAGACTAGACAAATTACTAGCTGTTTAACTAAATGGATGCGATCTATTGGTGTTTTAACACATTTTCTAAACACAACGTCTTTTTAATATGCAACTCCTATTTCTTAGTGCTATAATATTCTCTCTTTAAGACGTTTTCTCAATTATAAATATGTAAAATCACTCATTCACAAGTTTTAGTTTCAACTAAACGTACCAATTTTAAAATGATTTTTTGAGAACCATTATAAAATTAAGTGAATGTTTATGCTATTTGATTCAAGTCTAAACTAATTGCGTAAATAGATGTTCCCAATACATCTTTAAGATGTTGAAATTTTTTATGCCCACTGGAATTAACGTTTAATAACACGAGGTTACACTTTGCAAGTCAGTCACATTTAGTGGTTTATTTGGATATGTTAATAGAGAACAAACACGAAAACAGATACACGTGCAATGCAGTGTGCGTATAATGCAATACTGTATTAGATTAGGTGGGGTTTCCATATTTCTATCCGAGGGAAAATTCTGATTGGTTGATGCTTCTGAATGTCTGAGAAAATAGTGAATCCTCATATCCTGAACAAATTACACCAAATTCTAGTAATTTCTGTTCTAAATCTAAACAGCTCTCGCATGTGTCAATTCGTCCTGGCAACAGTTTGTGAAAATCAACACTAAAATATTTGACTAGCGCAAAATTAACGCCAACACCGTAATATTTTCAACAGTGTATGCGCATATAAAGTACATTCTCAGAAAACTGATTTTATCATTAAAAGAAAAAAAAAATAGGTTCCAAAAATATTTGGTCGGAGTTGATACAACGAAACGTAACCAAGAACGGACACTTTTTGTTAGCGCAAAAAAGATGGCGATCTTTTCGAGTTCTTTTTAGCCAATATGAAGTCAAGCTCTCCTAAGTTCGGCTCTTGTCAAAATCGTTCTTGTCAATCATTTGACAGTTTTCGAGGTTTTTATAACCTATAAATATACATTCAAGCGAATAACAGCTGTGATAAAGGAACATGTCACCCTGACAGATGGCAAATTTTAAATGAGCAGGCGATCGCCATCTTTTTTGAGTTTTCTCAGCCAATAACAGTTAATAAGCAGACTGAAGACCATGAATTCCAGATACTGGGCGTTGTAGAGAACACACAAGCTGCTCGAGGGGAAATAAGAGATTTAATGAGGACGGTACAATGGTACAATGCGCACTTAGCTCAAGTGCCTAGACTATAGGTGTTCACCCTAACTTTAAAAAAAAAGGTGGCGCTATCTGCCGGCGCAGCAGGAAACCCAAATTTGAAAATACACAATGCCATGACACCTGGATGTGCCTGAACCATACAATCAATCGAATGATTTTAGAATCGATTACTCATAATTTATATTTAAAGAAGACATTCTTCCCTTTTTTGGGTTTCCTGAAATATTTGATTAGAAAAATAACATAATCTAACATAAAACCCTTCCCTGTTTCATGTATGTATGTCCAATTGCTGTAAATGGTGACCAATTACTGTATAATTTCGTATGTTTGACTTAATTAGTTTGTTCGCGTCGCATGAACTATTTGCACTATTATACACTTTTGCACACAAAAGTTCTAAAAAGTGCATAAAAGTGCAAATAGTTCATGCGACGCGAACAAACTTAATGTTGATGCATGAATGTGAAATGTATTTTTTTGAAATAGTCACCTTTAAAATTAAAATTCAGACATATTTAGAACGAATTTTAACACGCGAGTGTATATTACCATTGATAAATGATATTACTTTTAGTGTCAAATATTTAATTGAGGAAAAGTACCAGTAACTGCATAGTTTATAATTTTGCAGGATACCTTAACCCATTTGGCAACTTGATGTATACAAAGTTAGTTAGCTAAGTTGTTTCTGCAGGTTTCTAGTTCAGTTCGATTTCACCTTTTGCCGTTTGTTATCGTTGCAGTTAGTATCAGTTCAGCGCTGTTATTAGCAGATATTATTTTATCATTTAAAACTCCTTATTACAAAAGGCGCAAAAGTGCTTTTAAACGGTTATTGTTTTCAATGCCACAATTTTGATTACAAGTATTGTCATCTGGTTTTCAAAAATGTTGCAGGTAAATTGAAGAGGTCTGCACCAAGCAGGATTGTTAATGTAGGTTCATATGCTGGCGGATACGTCTATTTGCATCCTGGTAACGTCGCTTCTTTACGTGAAGAACCAAAATTCGATTTCTTGGGATATTTTTTCGTACCCAGCGCCTACAGGCTTTCAAAACTTTGCAACCTGCTCTTTACCATTGAATTAGCACGTAAACTTCAGGGAACCGGCGTGACCGTGAACACCTTACACCCCGGAATCGTTATGACCGGAATTTTCAGAGAAGTTAAAGGATTAAACCAATTGATAAAGACCCAACTCACCAAATTCTTATTTTGGGTAAATACAACATATGTCAAAAATAACGGACCACTTTAATAACTCCTCAGTTCTATTTAAAATAATTTTTCCAAGAATATATACATTGAATTTGCGACTGTGCACAATTGAGAAGTTTTTTAAAGATTTATCGCTACTTAAATGTAATTAGTAACAAATAAGTTAACACGTCAATTCTAGGGTTTTCCAAGAAGTTATAAACATTGCAATGTTTCAATTTCGAAGTTCTATAAATATTTCTGAACAACTTATATTAATAAAAATAAACAGCATTCTAGTAAAACAATGTTTGATGAAGTGATACATATATTTGCCAGTGTTTTACAATAATTGAGTTCACTTCTTTCGTTTTCGTAAAACTAAATCTTTTTTTTTATTGCATAAAAAGAATTCCTTCCAGGATTCTTCCTGGAATAAATATGCGGTGTTTCTTTCTCAAGTAAAGTAATAAAAATTCGGTGAGGGGTTTCAATTTAGACTTTCAGATTTCTGATAACACACACATCAACGTATTGTAACGTTTTCGAGCTTTAAATAATCATCACAGCGATATATTTAATAAAAAGTATTTATTTCAACACTTAAGGTCTAATAAAATAAATGAACACAAATAAAGAGACTAATACTAATTAATAAATAACTAAACACTACTTAAAAACACTTATTAAACTAATTCACTTAATTATTAATATTTATATTCACTGATATTTATTTAAACTACTATCTGTGCTCGCTCGCTTGCTTCGACTTTTCACTGTTCGCTCTATAGACTGACCGGTTTCCACTGGCGTGTGTCTTTATATTTACCCCGCGAACTCGCGAAGAAATCTGCAGGTTTTCGGAAGGTTCCAGTGGATTTGCACTAGAAATTTCCATTACGAATTGACGCATCGCACACTAGCGCCCTCTGTGAGTAGCCTCGCGAGCTAGGGGTGGCGCCATCTGCTGGCTCAGCGAGAAACCCCAAATATCAAATTTAAAAATAGGCGAGTTGATGCTATAGTATAATTAGGGTTAGAGTTATGCCTATATCGTTCTTTGGTAACACAAACACTGTTCCTTTTAATTCGACCAATTCATTTCTAACATACGACCCCGCATTAGTTGTCAACAATGATAACAACGGTGCGCAAGTAGATAGGGGGTTTAAATTTAGACTAAACATTATCGAGTTGTCTATATTGATGTGAATAAATATTTGAACTGTGAGGATTAAAGCTTATACTAGTATTATACAATGTTGAATAGAGTTCAGACTAAAATTACATTTTATAAAGTAAACATAAAATAAATGCATTTAGTTAGTTATTGTGATAAATAGCGATAAGATTTCAAATGAGTATCGCACAAATAAATTGATTGATTGATAACCTAGGAAACTCTGCACAACACAATCGTTCGTCTTATCCATGTACTTTCTTAATTCTTGTCCTATTGTAGTTCCTCAATTGCTAATCCTTGAAATTTGTTTACAAGAACAGATTCGTTCGGAAATCTAAAGAAACTGCGACTATCATTAGCATCAGAATTTACTTTGCCAGAGCGAATGACATAATAATAGCTGATAATACTTGGCTCTACTATCACGGTTATGTCACTCAAACATAATAAATACTATATATGTAACAAAGTATGTATCTTTACACAAATAATGCACAATACATGCAGCTTAACAAAGTTTATTAAATCGTCTTTAAAGTTGAATCGGTAATTTAAAACTAATAAAACACAACGAAAATAAATAGAACAAGTAAATCGTGTAGGTTAAACAGATGATTAAACCAATGTATGTAAGTACCAATGTAAACAATGACAAACTGCCATACCCGAAAGCTCTTATTTGAAGTGAAGTTAGACTTAGAAATTGAAACCACGATCACTCATCTGTTGTCCTTACCATTTAAACTCTGCTTCAATACTGCAATAAGTAGAGTGGTCCGTTGCTTTTGAGACATGGTGTATACCGTTCGGACTCGAACCGAACTTATTTGCTCGATGTTGATATTGCAGTTACCTATAATATGCAGTCTCTTATGTGTGTCGAGTTGTTTCAGACTCCGGAAGAGGGCGCTCAAACTCAGATCCATTTGGCTGTCGCGAAAGAGTTGGAAAATGTTAGCGGAGCGATGTTTACTAATTGCACGCGGCACGAGTTTTACTGGAACGCTAGGGACCCGGAAGTAATTAGGAGAGTATGGGAGATTAGTGAAGAATTGGCGGGATTGGAGGATCATGAGAAAGTTTAAATCTAAATGTGATTTTTTTATGTTTTGATGAGTTGTATATAAAATAACTGTATCAGTAGATATTTACATTTACGTCTAAATATAATCAGCCTTAATATTTATTATCTGATATTATTGCCTATTTTCCGATTACAACTAGCAGTACAATATATATACTATATATATAATTTTTGAAATGAAACATTATTGAACATAGTCCATCATGTTACGACATTATTCTATAGATATTACCACAGCGATTTTCGTTTTTCATCACCACATGAAATACCAGACAAATATTATCAATGCGCAATACCAATTGGAATTAATAAAACCTCATTGCTAAATTAACTACTGCTTGTGACAAATTAGATAGAGTAGTTTGTAAAGGTGAATAATATGGCAGTCATCTTAAAGTTTATATAGATTAGACAACGCGTGATTTATTAAATATAGACATGAGTGATTTAGTATCGCTATTAGCTTTGCTCGCTACACCTGCTATTTTAGCCCTATTCTTGAAAATTTATTGGAAATTATCGACCAAATGGAATGGCAGTTATAAGTGTTTAGTTGGCAAAACTGCTATAGTAACTGGAGCTAATACAGGTATGTAGCACAGATTTAAATTTGTTACTATGTATGAATATAAGATTAAAAATAACATCGAGTTAGGTTACAATTTGAACAGTTTTAGTATTATATTTTAACAATATATCTAGTTGTAATTATTCAACCCGCATGAACAGACAATGATATACACAAAAATACACAACTAAAGTGTGTGTCCGCGAAATGACAGTCTGGAATATTAGCAATCAATATCACTACAACATTACAGCATGAAATATCAAACTGAAATGATAAAGGAACATCACTACACTAGCAAGAGATACAATATCCCACTTGGCAAAATTTAAATTGCCGGCAATTATTTTTAGTAACTTCAACAGAAAGACGTCAAAATAACTAGTAATCTAATATAAAACCATTGGTAATTTCGTGTTTCAATGTTAAACTTATTGAGAATAATTGTGGGAAACTTAAATTTTGCCAACTGGGATTGCAAAAATACTGCGTTGCTGTATATCGCCCTTGGATTTCGTAGAAATATTGTTGCAATATCACGTTTGAAATGCTGTATAACGATGTTGAAATATTCCTGTGATGTGGGTAAATACACATTGCAGTGACACAATAAAAAATGACAGTGTTACATTTTTGTATGTATGTTATAAGCATTTTATTATCAATTTTCGAAAAATTAGTACTAGATATTTTTGATGTAGTAGCCTATGTTGTAACCAAATAGTAAATTTTGCAGGCTTTATCTATATAAGATAGGTACCGCAACCCGTTTACTGTTAGAATGTGTATATAAAATGAAAGTGATAACGGTACTTGTTACATCAGTTTAGAATGACTGATAAAGAGGTATTTATTTGATCCACCTGCAGGGCCATTAAAATGTCCTCATGTGTGGGATATTTTAAAAGGATATCACAAGGCTTGAAGAAAATAATAAGATATATATTGAACAATTTATTATAACCAAATAGATCGTTATCACACAGATCTGTCATTAGAATCTGAATGATTTCTTACTATTATTTGTATATTCAAATTAAAGTTTTCAGAAATATATTCACTGATTCATTGTTTTGGCATATTTGTGTTATTTTATCACGTTGTAATATGAATATAAATATAGCAATCTAAGAAAGTGTGTTATTAGAATTCCATTTGATATTATCTTTTGCTCTTATTACAAAATCTTGGTAACCAAACCTTTACGCTCATAACACTGTCAGTTTACAATTTGAATTTGCCGCTATTTTTTTCTGATGTAATTTGGACGTTATCTACTGCATTCTTAACCTGAATGGAGTATAGGTTTAGTTTAAGAATTAAATTTGTTTCTACTGAATATTGTCGTTAGATTTTATGAATTCTCTGTATATTAAATTTTATGCTCCTTTTACCAATTAATTATTGCTATTTTTGAATAGGATTGGGATACTTCACAGCGTTAGATTTTGCCAAAAGAGGTGCGAAAGTTATCCTAGCTTGCCGAAATGTGGAACTGGCAGAAAACGCTTGCAAAAAAACAACACAAGTCCTAGAACAAAATTGTGGTTCGGATTGGACTGGCTTCCTTGCAATCTGTTAGGGATTTCGCAGATAACATAACGAAAAACGAAGAACGATTAGATATCCTAGTCAACAATGCTGGCGCTATATTTTCAACTAAGGAATTACTGAGGATGGAGTGCAATCAATATTGCAAACGAATCACGTATCTCCGTTCTTATTGACACACCTTTTGATCGGTGAGTTTTTTAACCCTAGAATACCTATACAATATCGGCATTTACATAATCCCAACCCTCCGAGGCTCGGTATATAAGGATATCTAAAGCCGTAACACAAACAAAGATATTATATGTAATGTACATATTATCCAAAATGCTTTTATTCCATATCTTGCACGAATCTGCATCTACCTCTAAACCCAACGATTGTTCATCTATAGTTACATTTTGTTGAACGAATAAATCCCTGTCACGTGCCGTTTCGAGGAAAAATCAATTTGTATTCATTTTAAGTTAAATTTCTTTAGTATAAATTCTTAATTTAGATTTGTTCCTTAATTCTCAATTCTACATAGTATTACGGTATTTTATTTTCTTGTGACGTGTCTAGCCATAAGATTCTTTCACGCGCCTTCCGCGAATCGTCGTCTCACGGCTAAAAGTCATTTCGAAAGTTTGAATCCACTCGTGATCATCTAACGGAAACAATTCGAAGCTTATAAAAGTCGTCACGTACACGAACCAAGAGATTCCGCGATCTCCGCCTGTTACGCTGTAGTGTCGGCCTACGGTTAAATCTCGTGTATTTCCGTTTCTCGTGCGTTGCGCTGAAGCGTCGGCCCACGGCTGAATCTCGTGCGACTTTCATCGTTTTCTGTTTGTTACTTTAGAGGACCGGCCTTCGGCTACACCTCGTGTAATTTCCGTTTCTCGTACGTTACACTGGAGCATCGGCCCACAGCTGTACCTTGTGTGACATCCGTTTTTCGTTGTTGCGTTAGAGCGTCGGTCTACGACTTCAGCTCGCATAATTTCGTTTTCCGTCTGCTTCATTGGAGCGTCGTTAACGCTGAACTCGTGTGACTTCCATTTTCCGTTTGTTACATTGAAGCGTCGGCCTACGACTGCACCTCGCGTAATTTCCGCTTCTCATTCGTTAATACGCGGTTCGGCCTACGACTAACCTCGGTACTTCAGTTTCCGTTCTTAACTGGGCGTCGGCCCACGGCTATCCTCGTGTAATTTCCGTTTCTTGTTCGTTATACTGAAGTGTCGGCCCACAGATGTACTTCGTGTGACTTCCGTCTTCCGTTTGTTACGTTAGAGCGTTGTCTACGACTGCAACTCACATAATGTTCGTTTTCTCCGTTCGTTACACTAGAGCGTCGGCCTACGGCTGAACCTCGTGTGACTTCCTTTTTACCCTTCTCGTTCATTACACTCAAGCGTCGGTCTACGGCTGATCTCGTATAGCTCCCGTTTTTTGTTTGTTACGTTAATTTCTGTTTCTTTTCAACATGCATTTTTATAAGCCGATTTGTGCTTCATAAACACGCCTCGGCCCTAAATTACTACAGTTTATAATTTCTTGTATAACAACTGGAGTTACAAATAACTGAAACACTTCTTTTGGTGTTGCAGCAATACGCTTTCTTGGCAATCCTGCCGCACGACGAATAATGCAGTGGTATAATTTTATTTTTTGCTTGAGGTTCAAACTCCAAAGCAGACCTCCTGGAGCTATTGAAGCACTCGTTGAAGCAATATCGTCACTACCATCCTCTGAATTGTCACCATCGTCACAACAGAATACAGAATATGGGGTGCAAAAAAATATTTTTTTCGATTTCTAAATACACTTGAAATATTTCTTGATCAAGTGTGTGTTAGAGCATATCCTAATGCCTAAACCGAATTAAATTATTTCAAACAAATCATAAAGTAAACAAAATCTTCCTTGAAAGCCAGGTTATGCATCTAGTGGTAATAATTAGATGAGCATTGCATCTTGTTTATATTTAGCAATTGAAGCGGTCAGCACCCAGTCGGATAGTCAACGTAGCGTCACTAACAGCTAGAGGGCAAAACTGAATGTTAACAATTTAGAGAAAATAAACGCGATACCTGACAAACAACACTACCCCAATATGGACATATAAAGACACGAATTGTCAATAGTCTATCACTACGGATTAGCTAAAACTCCAAGGCTAATGTACCGTGAAGATTGCTCCAGTGTAATCGCTACGGATTTGTTTAGGAGAGCGCCAGCGTGGTTGAGAGAGGGTTTTTCATTCGTGGGGAAATTACTTCTGATGGTATGTATTTAAAAACGCACACATTCAAAATCGCTCTAAATATTGATTTTTTTATCTACTAATTGCAGTCGCAGAGAGGGGCGCCAAACAGATATCTTCCGTTTCAGACGATGTAGAGGGCATATCAGGCGGGTTATTTGCTAATTGTAGCCGGATTGGTTTGTACGCGACAGCTAGGGATCCAGAATTGGCGCGAAAATTGTGGGAGAAGAGCGAAGAGTTGGCTAAATTACGTTTGTATGAAAATTGTATTAATCGAGTAGTTTTATTTAATTTATGCCTCTTTATTATATTATTACATTGTTTTATAGTAGTTATAATAAAAGTTTAAACAAATAGCTGTGGCATCCTATTCTTTTAATACCGATCATACCCAGGCCTGGTATTATGTTTTTTTAATATTACATATAGAAGTCAAGGGGAGAAAAAAAAAAAAAAGGATTTTAATTACCAACTTCGCATATAGAAACCACTTTAACCTAGTCCTACCAACGTTTTATCGTAACGTCCTCAAGGTGTGCTCACAGCACACATCTTTACACATGTTGAGTAAATAATAGCAAAATATGCATTATTTTTCATGTAGTAGTATACAGAAGATTAAAACATATAGAAAGAATATGATGTGTCAAAAAATAATTCAAAAATAGTACAAGTAGTTAAAAAAATATGAAAGTTATTTATGAGTTGCGAATTTGTCACGGTGAGTATTCTCTAATGTTCACACAAAACGTTGGCTTTACACTTATCACATAACTGTGGTGACATTCTGCTTTTCTTTGATGGGCAAAATATAGCACGTTTTCGCTTCTTACTTCTCGAGCCGAAGATCCCTTGGTTGGGTACTTGAAGTACTCCACACACATCAATTATATGAAAAATAACCAAAGCCACCGATTAGTTTTGCGTTTCACTGAATTTAGTACATCTATCAAGTGTATCCACCCCTCCTTTCGTGGAATTGTAGTACTTTGATTCAGATTTTTTTATTTTCCTCATCAATGTGGAGTCGTTGTGCATTGTAGATAATAATTGACACAGCGATTTCTTAGTACATAAGAGACCAAACTCATGTGTCGTCTGAAAAACGAAACAAGTTCTTTCAAATTTCCGTCGCCTGTGAGGAAAAAATTGGGTATGCAGCGCTTATTTTTCTGAGCGTTCCTACACAAGTCGAGCCTTTGTAAGCAAAACTGATCAAGCTCGTAGCTGCGTGAAGAATTGTGAACGTAATATTCCTTTAGGTCTCAGAAAAGGTTCACAAGGTCTCAAAAACCTAGTGCGCTAAAGTTTTCTGCTCTGTTGAGACCTTCTTTTCCTAATACGGTAACCACCGGAAGAACGTCACAACGGAACATTCCACATCGATATCCACCAAATTTTCATACCACGTACTATCTGGCTGCTTGACAGCTACTGTCGAAGAGAACACCTCTAAAGGCACCAGTTGTTCAGCGATGTTAGACGACTCCGAGATAATATCGCAGCAAGTTCCTATTAACACGGTCCCACAGTATCTATTGAGCCAACTTGTCCACAGTCCATTCGGGAAGGGTTCTTCCGGGTCCCCCAGCGCCTTATCGTCCAAACGAATAAACTTAGTAATGAGTAAATCTATTTCGTGACATACACGCCGAAAACAGGATTTTCATAAAAAGATCCAGAGCTCATTATAGTCCACCATTCTTGTTATTCGTCCGCAGTAATCAAAAGGCCAAGAAAGCAGATCAACCGTCCCTCAACTGGTTTCCACAAATCCCAAAGATACAACGCCTCCTTATTAGTGAAATAACCACCAATACCAATAACCGTATCATAAAAAAAAATGAAGCGTCACAAGAGTATCACAGCCATCCAGTGGAAGTTTCACTTTGTTCAAAGCTGTTGTAATATGGTGTGTTTCCCGCAATCGGCGTGGCAGTCCACCGTACCATCTTTCCAATAAAGTTGCGAATGGCCGGGCGTTCATCATAGCATCACTATCGTCACTTCTTCTGGTTCATCGCTTTCTCTCGCCAGTTCTTGATAATCGTCATAAAGAGGTTTCTCATTGGCTCTCTTCATCTTCACATCATTTACATTTTCCCAAATCCTCATCACTTTCGCTACAATGCATCGAGCAACTCCTTTTCAGTTAGTGGCCGGCGTCGGTCAGTAACAAATCGGTCATACTTTCTGCATTATAAATTTCCCAAAACCAAAAAACATAAAACAACAAATCTATTTGTACTGGTCAATCAAAAACTTTATGGCCTATCTGGTCTATAATACACTCCACTAGGGAAAAGAAATAAATTAACCAATAGACACCTAAAACGGCCAATGCGTTCGTTAGGAAAGTCACAAATACACTGTAGCAATGCAGTTTGTAAGCGACTTTTTAGCAAAAACGCATTTAGCGAATTCCCCTTCAAATGCAACGGAAGTTCTTACAACAAGGGAAAGTCCCGAAAATACAAAGCATATCTTATTACGGGGATTACCACATACCCTAATAACGTAGCAATGCATTTTATAGTTATAAAACAGTATGTGCCTCAAAAACATACCTTGGTAGGACTGTCGGCTAAATTATGTTAATTGTTTAGTTAATAGAAAAAATATTTTTAAATTTTTATGCATTCTGTGTTAAATAGTTATTTTGAGAATACAAAAATCCTCCAGTCTTGAACGGTGTGGAACTTACAAAGTTCCAGCAATTTCAAAATCAATTGTGCCCCAAAAGCACACCTTGGTAAGTTTAGGGTTAAGTTAGGTTTGCCTACGTATATACAATATTTCCCAAAAGTCAACGTTATCCCTTGGACGACTGATAGGCCTTCTCATAACTAGCTAGAATTACTGAATAGTTATGATCTCAGTAAAAGCGTCTTAGTTTAGAGTTTTTCAAGTGCTACAGATCGAAAGTTCGACCTTTTTAAAATTTTAATTTTTAAATGCACATCTGAATAACCTGGCCATCGATCACAATCTAAAATAAAACCGAAAGTCTTATATGAAAAAGAAAAAAATCCTAAATTCATGAGATATTATTATTTTATTGACATTTGCCCTTAATACTGTAAAAAGGCCCGGGATCTGTAAGTTTTTAAAACATTGTTCATTTACTGTAATGTTTTTAAAATAGTATAATTTTTGCCATGTGTTACTCTAGAAAAGAAGATATCAGATTGTTACTGCAAAAGGAGCTCATTGTAAAATTATACGTTTAATTGAAGCTTGCAGAGAAGCTATTCACCATGAGTTAGAATGAAAAACATAGTGACGTCATGCGACAGTGGCGCACATTGTGTTATTGTCAGACAGCATGTTCATTTGCTGTGCATAATTTCGCATTTAAAGTCTCGTTAATATTTGATGTTTGAGGCAATATATATTAAAAATTTGGATCTTACTATCAGATCTTTTTTTTTCAAATACACAAAAAGGGTGATTATCTCGAAAACAATGAGGAGAATCCACCAAATCCACCAAAGGTAATACTTTTTTTTTCATTTTTTTGTAATAATCCAATCGTTAATAAACATTAATTTTTGTTCATAAAAGAAAAAAAAAACTCGATTTAATTATTACGTACTAAATGTTTCATAAATAAAAAAGCTCATTTAATAATCTACACAAAATTACACTATACGAGTTTAATAGTTCATCAGTAATATATATGTACCAGAAAATATGCATAAATAACCAAAAACTAAGCTCCTTCCAAATTTCTTTACCATGTTACAAAAAAAAAAAAAAATTGTACTGCCGCTAATACAGTTACCTTCTTGTTACCAACAACTGCACCGTCTATAAAGCATAATAGATCAATTGACAGAACTATAACTTTCCTATCAAAAGTCAGATGGTCAGAAGCAAAGTTGGGAGCAGGTTAGGAGTGAGATTGACACCCTGTTTGACATTACGAGCATATCAAATATCAACACACGTATAACTTGTCAAATACTTCAAATTGCCTACTTTAAAGCATATTTTCTTAATGTAGTTTTACATTTTCGATGAAAGTCTTTCGATGTTAGCAGCAGGAGGTGCAGTAACTACTGCGGGTACTTTATTTAAGGCAACTACAGGTATGTAACTTTACATGTTGTAAGTTGGCTATATTTAAATAATGTATATCCTACAAGGTGCTTTTGAAGCACAATTGATTTTGGAAATTGCTGGAACTTTGTAAGTTACTGCCACAGACTGGAGGATTTTTGTATTCTCAAAATAACTATTTAACGACAGAATGACATAAAATTTTTTTAAAAATATTTTTCCTATTTTACTAAAAAAATTAAACATAATTTACCGACACGTCCTACCAAGGTGTGTCTTTGAGGCACATACTGTATTAATACTATAAAATGCATTGCTACGTTATTTAAAACTAGGTATGTGGGTAAATCCCCGTAATAAGATATGCTTTATATTTCGGGACTTTCCCTTGTATGTAAGAACTTCCAGTTGCATATGAAGGGGAATTCCTAAATGCGTTTTGCCTAAAACAGTCAGCTTACAAACTGCATTGCTATCACGTGTATTTTGTACCTTTCCTAACGAACGCATTGGCCGTTTAGATGTTATTGGTTAATTTATTTCTTTACCTAGTGGAGAGTATAGTGTAGACCAGGTAAGCAAAATAAAGTTTTGATTGACCCCAGTAAAAATAGATTTGTTGTTTTATGCTTATTTGGTTTTGAAATTTATGCAGAAAGTATGATCGATTGGTTGACTGACCGACGCCGGCCACTAACTGAAAGGAGTTGCTCGATGCATTGTACGAAAGTGATGAGGATTGGGGAAGGAATGTAATGATGTGAAGAAGAAGAGCCAATGACGAAACCTCTTCTAGTGAAGCGGATTATCAAGAAACTGGCGATGAAGAAGCGATGAACAAGAAGGAAGTGACGATAGTGATGCTAATGATGAACCGCCGGCCATTCGCAAACTTTTATTGAAAAGATGGTACCCAGTGGAATGCCACGCCGATTGCCAAGGGAAAAACACGTGCACACAAACATAATTACAACAGCTTTGAACAAAGTGAAACTTCCACCTGGAGTGCATGTTGATACTCCTTGTGACGCATTCAATTTGTTTTTTGATGATACGGTTATTGGTATTGTGGCTACTTTCACTAATAAGGAGGCTGTTCGTATTCTTGGCGATTTGTGGAAACCAGTTGACGACGTTGAAATCCGTGCTTTCTTGGGCCTTTTGATTACTGCTGGAAGAAATAAACAAGGAATGGTGGACTATAATGAGCTATGGAATCCTTTATATGGAATCCTGTTTATCGAGCGTGTATGTCGCGAAATAGATTTACTCAATTACTAAGATTTATTCGTTTTAACGATAAAGCGACCAGAACCCTCCGAAGGCAAAAGGACAAGTTGGCACCATTTAGAGACCTGTGGGATCGTGTTAATACAAACTTGCTGAAATATTATCTTCCTAGCAGTAATCTAACCATCGATGAACAACTGGTGCCTTTTAGAGGTCGTGTATCTTTCCGACAGCACCTGTCAAGCAAGCCAGATAAGTACGGTATGAAAATTTGGTGGATATGCGATAGTGGAACTAGTTCCGTTGTGACGTTCCGTTACGTGGTATACCGTACTTAGGAAAAGAAGGTCTCAACAGAGCAGAAAACTTAGCGCAAAAGGTGGTTGAAGACCTTTGTGAACCTTTTTGAGAACTAAAGGAATATTACGTTCGACAACTTCTTCACCAGCTACGAGCTTGCATCCAGTTTGCTTACCAAAGGCCTAACTTGTGTAGGAACGCTCAGAAAAAATAAGCGCTGCATACCACTAAATTTTTTACCTCACAGGCGACGGAATATTGAAAGCAACTTGTTTGGTTTTCAGAAGACAATGGTATCTTAGGTACCTTAGGTACCTAAGAAAAATCGCTGTGTCATATTATTATCTACAATGCACAACGACTCCACCATTGATGAGGAAAATAAAAATAAATCTGAAATCAATAAGTACTACAATTCCACGAAAGGAGGGGTGGATACACTTGATCAGATGGTACATACATATTCAGTGAAACGCAAAACTAATAGGTGGCCTTTGGTCTATTTTTTCAATATAATTGATGTGTGTGGAGTAGCTTCATTTGTCATTTGGAGAAATATCCATCCTGACTGGCATATTTCCAAAAAACGAAGACTTCGCAAAATTTTCTTACGAGAAATTACAACAGAATTAGTACTGGGGCAAATTAGACGTCGTAGTTTGAGTGGCTTGCATAAAAGTCATACTTCATTGATACAAACTACGTTGAATCAAGTACCAACCCAGGGGAGTCTTCGGCTCGAGAAGAAGAGAAACGAAAACGGTGCTATATTTGCCCATCAAAGAAAAGCAGAATGTCAACACAGTTATGTGATAAGTGTAAGCAAAGGTTTGTGGTGAACATTCAGAGAAAATACTCACGTGCACAAATTGCAAACTACATAAATAACTTTCAAAATATTTACTATCTTGTACTATTTTTAAATTATATCTTCTGACACACAATATTCTTTCTATATGTTTTAATCTTACTGTATACCTACTACATGAAATAAATAATGCATATTTTACTATTATTTACATCAACAATGTGTACAAATAGATGTGTGCCTGTGAGGCACACCTTGGTAGGACACGTTACGATAAAACGTTGGTAGGACTAGGGTTAAATTTGTTGTGACAATTCTGACCAGTTAGGTAGTGTGAATGAGCTTTAGCAAATTTACTTGATTGTAGCGGCCGTACTAGCAGCAGTAGGACTGAAAGTCTACTGGAAATTGAGTACTAAATGGTGCGACTCTTATACCTGTATGGCAGACAAAACCGCCATAGTTACCGGTGGAAATTCAGGTAGAAATAAATAACTTGATTTAGAAAGAAATTATATAGAGTAATAATAATAATGCCTTTGTTTTTTATTAGTTGGCCTGTATGCTATAGATAGCAATTTCATATTTTGGGGATTTAATAGAGTTTTAATTGTGCATCTTCAGAATATATTTCGTTAGGGTAAAAGTATAGTGTTTTATAAAAAAAAACTTTGTTAATATTGCAGCTACGATGTTGGTTAGATTATCAAAAATGTAGGGTTTTTTTACGCTGATTACAATCGTGTAATTAGAAAAAACAATTGAAAATCACATTTACGAGATATAATAGATAACTTTGATATATTAATTATTTAAATGGATTATCCTGTATATTTTGTTACCAATTGATAGAAAATCAAATTCTTCATATAATATTGTGAAAATAGTATACCCTAAAAATGAAAAACAAAAGAGCTACGACTCATAGAATGATGGATTCGATATAATAGCCAAAACTTTTGTTGTTTGCCAAGTTAAGATTTTAATAATAACAAAAATACTCCAAACTGTGGTACTGGTAATGCTGTAAACTTCTCCTAAACCCCTCACCACAAACTGCACTAAACTGGACGTACGTTTCGATAGCAAAGCTATCATCATCAGCAGAAACACTGAACTAAATAACTACATTAAAACTACCCTAATTTATACCTAAAAAAGGTCATGGTATAATGATCACGGTCATGGCTGACTGCCGTCATGCTCAACTAGTCATTAATCCTAACTCCGTCTAATCTACTACTTAATAAACTGTAAAGACAAGAATTTAATGGTCCTAAATCTGAATTCATTAAAATATGTTTGTTTTTATATATTTCCATACCCTCATAACAATTTAATTGCACATAGTTGTTTACGTTTTTAACTAACTTTATATTGTCAACTTTACGGTTTTCTTCAAGCATATGTAGGGCTACACTAGATTTGTCAAACCTTCTAAATTTAAGACGAGCCAAATGCTCCTTGTAACGCGTTTTAATTGATCTTTTAGTTTGCCCAATATATACATGATCACAATCTTTACAAGATATTTTATAAATACCTGATTTGTCCAAATTATCTACTTGATCTTTAGGGTCACCTAAAATATTTTTAAGACTCTTATTTGAAGTAGTAATTATGTCAAAATTGAATTTAGAGACAATTTTTTGTAGACCTTTCGTGTAACTTGGATAAAATGGTAATTTAACATATTTCTTATTTTTCTTGTCACTAATTTAACTAACTAAAAAGTACTCGCATTTTTAATTCTTATTTTGTTTTTATGTTTTCTAATGATATTATATACAACGTCTTCTGAGAACCCATTAAATGCAGCGATTTTAATAATTTCTTTATATATCGTTCTGTAGAAAGTTAAGTAAGCGATGTACCAAAAAGTTAATAGCTACTAGTTTGTTTTTCCATGAATGGTTTGAATCTTCTGAAATAAATCTGTTATTAGTAGTGGGCTTTCTATATATGTCTATTTCTAATTTATTTTAAGTTTTAAAAACCAAAAAGAAAATCGGAGAGTTTACAAAAATTTATTGATAACAATGACAAAAAACAATAAATTAGTGTTCGACTACATTTCTATTTTTTGATATGCATTTCCTGTACTGCCTTGCTGATTTGAGAAATTATGCGGCGATCTATGTTACTCGTTGTTTATTTTACTGCATTTTTCAATTCATTCATCATTTTGGATATATAGGAAAAAAAAACCATTGAACTGGTCGGGAGATCGTGCAGGCCAATTAACATGGTGCCCTGGTAACCAAATCCATTTATTTCTATAAATTTCTATTAGGACCTCTGCTGTTAATGGCCAATTATTCGCTAGGGCCCTGTCCTGTTGACAATGAAAAAGTTCCCAAACATATCGTCCTACAGTAAGTGAACCTTGATAAAAGTATGGACCAAATATTTTATTATTATAAGTGTCATACCAAACATTGAAACAAACGGGCTGTTATGGCCTACGAGACATTGGTAGAAGAAGATTTATAATGATCCAATAATGGATATTTTTATGTTGTACATTCTATTGTTTCAAAAATTTATCTCGTCGTTTCACGCTATGTATTTGAATGCATTATTTTCTACAAATTGTGACAAAAACTGGGACAAAAATGCAATTCTTCTTTCAAAGTCCGTATCAAGCAAAATTCGCCATATTTAAACGGTACATATTTGTGTTTCTTCAATTCTGTACTGCTAGTATTTCGTTTTCTCGTTCGGCTTTTTTGTTTAAACATTACGATTCTCTTAGAATTTGCGAAATAATAGTAAAAAGTACTTTCTATCTGGTAGTATCCTGTTTGGAAACATTTCTCTGTGAGGTTCCAAGGTTCTGTTGCTGTGCCTTCTATATACAAAAGTATATCATATTTTTCCAACTTGAATTATAAGTAAATAATGAACAAAAAGCAACGATAAAAAGGAATACGGTAATAAACGAATTTAGAGATAAAACAAATTAAGCAGCAATAAGAATCAATAAAGGATTTCTTCAATGCCAATAAACAACAAGCTCCGCAGAACTGCTAAATTCATTTCGTCATGTCTTAAAACTAAGCAACTAAAGTTTGCTTCGATTTCTATTTTGCCAAACAACATAGTTTTGGCAAGCCAAAAATGAACCCAAAAATAGGTTATTAGTGCTCTCACTGTTTTGCAGAGTCTACGAATTTTCAACATTTTCCAAACTTTCACACAGATCAAAAGTATTCAGATATATTTCAGAGTAGGTAATTCAGTTTTCAGTTTTTTTTTTCAGAAAAATAGCTCACATAAGTGGGGTTGTCTGGCAAGCATATAGGGTGTATCAAATAAATAAGTAAATTTTGCTTGGGTGTTAACTACACGACATATAAAGTACAAACCCACCGAAACCGGATTTCATCATTAAAGAATAAAAAAAAGTAAAATTTAGAGCCAAAAATTCTTTAGTCCGGACCTGATGCAAGGAAACGTCATGTTAAGCACCCGCTAAACGTGGTATTATGTATAAATAGATTGCACTCATTTAGTATTATTCTTAATGGTATGCCCGCAAGTTCTTTTAACGTTATTCTGAATAAATAAAGGCCCTTCTAAAAATAGCAAAACTGAGGCATTTTAAATTTCTTCTTTTTATAAAATAAACATTCCTCATTTGTTAAGAGCATTCTACGTAAGTCTACAGAGTATTATTTTTAATATCCTGATAAGACGTTCGAGTTTCACCGGATATGCGACTTCTGTAGTTACAAAAAAACGTAAATATTTTTCTTTTGCTTTGTCGAATCGAGAGTTAGTTGTTAATAAACGGTACCACATGAATCTGAGTTATTTCTTTTGGATTTATTTAATCATATAACGCAAAATGAATTGAATCGAATTACACAGAAATAAATGTAGATACCGAAAATTTGTAAACACGCCTTTTTACTATGATACCGCGCGAAAATGAATCTATACATTCCCGCGCTTTTGCCGATGCATCAAGCTTCGATTTTCTTTATATGAAATCATGATGGTCCTGAAAAGGATCGTTTTTTCGAGACGGGAAGAATTTAAATAAAATGTTCGAAGTGGCTTGCACTCCAAGCGGCGATCCATACAACACTAACAGCGGTAATGGCTGAATGATAGTGGCATGTGGGGGTATACTCGGGACAGCATTTAAGGTTGAGCACAATTGCGGCTCTAGCCCACGGCATTTATAAAATATTTTTTTCTCGTTAATGCTTACAGATAGACCCCTTTGTGCATTAAGACTTTTTGATTGTATATGATTACAGCTGCTGCTACATATTATTATATTTACCTCTATATCTGATACACCCTGTATAAACACTTAAGTTATATCGAACTGATTTATATCCTCAATATATGAGATTGCTCTTTTGCATACAATCCGAGTAATAAAAGACCAACGTACTTATTGTTGCCCGCACCCTAATTAGCTAATCACCAATCTTTCATTTATCCACATTCGTTGCTTATTATTATATTTAAGGTTTGGGTTTGATTACCGCGCTCGAATTAGCAAAGAGAGGAGCAAGAGTTATATTAGGATGCAGAAATCAGGAACGAGGTAAAAGGGCTCTCTGCACTATCGTAGAAGAGACTGGCAATTGCGACGTCGTACTCAAAATGGTCGATATGGCATCGTATAAATCTGTCAGGGCCTTCGCCGAGGAAATAAACGACACCGAAAAAAGGCTGGATATTTTAGTGCAAAATGCAGGCGTTTGGAACCATGACGAGACTACGTTGCTTGTGAATTATACTTCAATATTTCTGTTGTCGCATTTGTTAATGGGTGAGTTCTTGTGGCGCTGGTCTTTCTCGTCTCTCGTGCACTGTATTTTTGATATTCGACAGGTAAATTGAAAGAGTCAGCTCCGAGTAGGATAGTCACTATATCCTCGTCGGCTGCCTGGTTTGTTCGTATCACCCCTAAAGATGTTGAAAAATTGGCGAAGAATCCTGGTCGCGATCTGCTTGGTTACATCTACTTGCCATACGCGTATAGAGTTTCCAAATTGTGTGTGCAGTATTTCACGACGGAAATGGCGCGTAGAATACAGGGAACTGGAGTCACAATCAACACTGTGCATCCTGGAATCGCACTAACAAATCTGTTTAAGAAAAGTATCGGCGTAAACGCCCCTTTCTTCGACTCATTCCTTAGTAGAATGTTATTCTTGGTAAATATAAATAGAAATCATGTTTCATGTATACAGGATTATTAGGCAAATTGAAGTTAAAAAAAGCTCGTTTTGTAGTATTTTTATTCTAGCCTGTGATGTATGTACTTTGATTTTTTTTTGTTATAGTTAGTTTCCATTCTGATAGGATTTAATTTGCATTTTTCTAGCAACCAAAAGAAGCCGCTCAAACACACATTCACTTATGTGTCTCTAAGGAATTGGAAAACGTAAGTGGTAGGATGTTCAGTAACTGCGAGGAACACGAGGTATATTCCAATGCCAGAAACAGAGACCATGCGCGTCAAATCTGGGAGATAACTGAAAAAATAGTTCACTTGGCAGAACACGAGAAAATTCGTCAAAATTAACGTGCCTAATTTAAAATGTATTTATAATTTTTATTTTGCCAAATAAATATATTTTAAGAGAATAGTGTTCCGTATTTTTACTAAAAAAAAAAAAGATAAAAGTGTTTGAAGCCGTAGTATAATGAAAAATGGGCCTGAAAACAATTTTTACTCTATACAACATGCAACATCAGCAACCAAACATTATCTGGGGAAATTTGAAGGTTTGAGAATATGCTAAGCGAAGAGATTTTGCCTAATCTTTCTGATTTCTGATATTTTTGCAGAATTATAGTCGGATGCATCCAACGTAACTTATAAGGCAAACACTAACAAAGCAAAACAAGGCCATATATAAGGCTTTGACGTAGATTAGATTAGAACTAGAATGGCCATAAAGCCTATTTCTTCGTAACCTTTTCAGACCTATTATTATCCAGTCTATCCTAGAATGTGTCCTCTAAATTTGACGAAATTATTTGCTTTCTAATTCTAAACTAATTTTGAAATCGAGTAGCTATCCAGGACTTCCAAAATCCTGCCCAGTTTCTTGCAGAACAAGATCAATACCACTCATGCATCCGAAACACATCTGCAATAAACAAGTTCTTAAGCTACTGTTTGAAGCATTACTCCAAAGTATTGCCCCCCGAAATTACAAACATTAGATAGAACGACGAAAAGTAAAGTACTAAAGTCTTTTCCATGCTCGGCGCCTCCAAGTCAAGATTTTAGACTAGCTTTCCAGGGCCTTTAACCATTTTGAAATCAACTTCTATTACCAATCAAACCTTTGATTTTTAGAGGAAAATGTATTTATCTAGAATAAATTCAGAAAAGATTAGAAGAAATTTTCTATGTCTTCAAACTCAATTTGTGCAAATTGTTCATTTAACACATGGGTTAATAAAAAATATTATTTTATTGTGACATACAAGAGATACAACTTCTCCTTCTGCACTTGTAGAATGTGGTGTTCTCCACGGCTCTATCTTGAAGCCACTGGTGCATATACGTTACACATTTTAGAATCGATACACAACGTCTGGACTGTAAATCAGTTTTTTGTGCCGATGACACTCAATCATACACATCTTTCAGTGTATATCTAAGGTCCTCAAATCTGAGGAATCCCAAACAATTCGAGAAGTTATTAAAAAAAAAAACTAAAACCCGTCATGTAAGCAAAGTGCAAAAGTCTTTTCCATGCTCCGCGCCTCCAAGTCAGGAGTTACAACTTTGCTACTAGATTTCCAGGGGCTTTAACCGTTTTGGAACCAACTTCTATTACCAATCAAACCTTTGATTAACTGTTCTCCGATTGATGAAGCTGTTGCCTTCCTGAAATTTATTACGATAAATAAAATAATTATTAAGATTAGATTAGATTATCTTAAATTAGAGGTGGAAAATGAAAAGCTATATTACAAGAAAATTATAGAAAAATTAGCAAAAATTAAACAAAATTTTCAAAATTGAGAGAAAATAAAAATCAGAGAAAAAAATATAGAAAAGAACATTTAAAAGAAAATCAAGAATTAAAGGAAGTTTCCAAAATTAGGAACATTTTCATTTTTTTAGAGAAACATATTTATAGAGAAAATTAGAAAAAAATTAGAGGAAATTTTTATTGAATTCCAGAGAAAACCAACAAAAAATTAAAAGCATTTATAAATCTTAGAAAACCTGAAAGATTAAATTGAAAGAAAATAGAATTGTTAAAAATTGTCCCATCGCTCATATCTCAGTACTAATGGTAATTATGAAATTCTTTGGTTGCTAATTTATTATAATCTTATTTTAGAATTAAGTATTAAATGATATACTATTAAATTACATGAGTTGCGATTACTTTAATCCTGTAATGAAAGGTTTACAAAATGTTGTTACCATCGTAAATCGAATTTTAATAAGAACGGAAGGGGTTATATAGTAAAAAAAAAACTAAAATCGAATTTCAAAATCAGGATTTGGAATAACGGGTTATGGCAATATGTTAACCAAGTTTTTTGTAAACTCAGGTTTATCAGCTATATAAATTACATCAACTGTTTTTACCTAAATATTTAAAAAAGCAGTCAGTAATTAGGTTCGGTTAATGGTAAAAAGTGTAATACAACTTAATAAGTATCTATTTAAGAGGATTCTTTTAAGTCTGGCTCTGTATTTGAGTTCAGCATTCGAAAAGACAAATCAGTTAACTTGAGGCAAAAGAAGATGATGAAAATTAAGAAAATGATAAGAAAGAAAACGATTTAGGAATTTACACGGATGAAATAGCAGAAGAACGAGAATTTGGAATCGAAAGCAGAATACTGAAAAAAGTATTGGACGTGATATCAACAATCTACATTCATTGAGTGAATTTTCATCGACAGAACGAAATGTGTCATTGTTACGATAAAATATTGTTTACAACCTTTGATTAAGTAACAAGGTTCATTAATGAAATAAATTAGTTTTCATTACTATAACAAATCATTGTACATTAGTCCATGTAGTTGTCCATTGTATTTGTTATGGTAACTATATTTTTACACGTTCAATAAATAATTTTGTTAATAATATGTATGTGCACGAATATATACTGTCATTGTTACGAGCAATTTTCGTAAAATTGCTCACGATATGAAACGTAATAAAGTATTAAATGATACTTTCTTCATTAGTTCAATGGTTTGCAATTTATTGCAAGAACGAACAACATACCTTAATGAAAGGTGTACGGCAGTGATTGAATTACCGATTTACGCTCAGTCGCTAACTGACTGAGAGTTTGGCGTGTAGTCCCTAGAGGGCGTGCATGAAAACTCGTGATCTCTCAGGGGAAATCGAATAATCTTGAGATACGCTACTGATGAAAGTGAATTCGCTCTTGGAGAATGCTAAAGACGCTTGATAAGCAGAAACTCACATTCGTTCTTTAGACCAATTTTAATACACATTAGAAGAATGATTTCTTTCATTGTTTCAGGGCCCCATTATTGATGATTTTGTGATAAGCATGTTATTTAGTATTTTTCTTAATTTGAAATTTAATTTTTGTTTAAATTTATAAACAAATTTGTAAAATTATATTTTAGGTTTTCGTTGCCTGTTAATTCTTTCCTAAATTTCCTAAATTACAAATAACAAAACTGTAATTGAAATTAACAGCAAACTGGAAGTTGCACTTTTCTCAAGAAAATACCATATTGGGATATCAAAATTCTTTGTTTTTATTGCTATGATACAGAACAAAGCGAAGAAAGCTGAAACATTCAGGAAACATAATTAAATGTAAGTTGAAGTTAAAAAATATATCACGGTTTCAAACTATTAAGCTCTTAATATAGATCTAATGAGAAACGCGCTTACAAATTGCATTTTAGGTTATTAAATTTTATTAGTTTATTGTATCGCAATAAAAAGAAAGTCGGTCAATTTGCTTTACTAAGCTGTTTATATAGATACAAATGTAAAAGTGTGCGATACATTTTTTGCTTTAAGAGCTAGGCAAAAGTAGTTTTAACCGCAAGGAAGTGTTCTATTTCTCGACACACGATAACGTTATATTCCTTATTAAGTTACTTCTGTCAGAAGGAACATTTTAAAGTTAATTTTAATTAAAAATGAAATTAATTACATCACGTGCGCGATAAATAAACGATTCCGTATAATTCGTCTACAATCCTCCGAAATTTGAGCGTAAACCTTTTTCTTTTTAAGTCGTTAGTCTTAAAATAAATATTTGCTTTTTATATTTTATCTATAACACGTACAAATCGTTTTAATTCCGCTTAATCTTCAAACGTACCACACAAAATTCACTACATACTACAGTTACTACACGATAAAGTAGCATCTGCGGTTTTCTCATGCCTGGGATAGACCCGAAATTTTCTTATGCAATATCAATAAGCGATTGCAATGATTGTCGTTATTATAACAGGAACAAAGGTTTCTGTTTACACGGTTATGTCAAGTGAGGGGAATTTACGAAAAAAATACTCTTGTAGGTACACGTCATCACTTTGTAGAAGGACGATTTTTTGCTTTGTCGAGTCTTTTACAGGCTGATCAAAAAGATACGGTGCAGTGAACATGTATTTGAAACTGTTTCAGATATAGAATACGTTGTTTGCAATAAGACGACCTAATTTTGCAATACATTGGCATTGGTAATGTTTTATTTAATAACTTCCTATTCAAACGTGATATAGTGCCATAGTAAGTAAGGTTTATACATATGTAGGTATAAGAAAAATGACGTCTGCTAATTTATTAGCTGGGTGTAGTGAGAATACACAAATGCAAATCGTAATTGAAATTAAATAAAAAAAAAATACTTTATGTTTCTCGATAGTTTATTTTAATATACAGGATGTATCAGATATAGAGGTAAATATAATAATGTGTAGCAGCTGTAATCATATACGATCAAAAAGGCTTAATGCACAGGGGGTCTATTTGTAAGCATTAACGAGAAATTTTTTTTTTTTAAATGCCGTGGGCTAGAACCGCACCTGTGCCCAACCTAAATGCTGTCCCGAGTATACCCCCACATACTACTATCATTCAGCCATTACCGCTGTTAGTTTTGTGTGGATCGCCGCTTGGAGTGCAAGCCACTTCGAACATTTTATTAAAATTCTTCCCGTCTCGAAAAAAACGATCCTTTTCAGGCACCATCATGATTTCCACATAAAGAAAATCGAAGCTTGATGCATCGGCAAAAGCGCGGGAATGTGTAGATTCATTTTCGCGCGACATCATAGGTAAAAAGGCAGTGTTTGCAAATTTTCTGTATCTCAATTTATTTCTGTGTAATTAGATTCAATTCATTTTGCGTTGATTTGATTAATAAATCCAAAAGAAATAACTCAGATTCATGTGGTACCGTTTATTTAACAACTAACTCTTGATTCGACAAAGCAAAAGAAAAATATTTACGTTTTTTTGTAACTACTGAAGTCGCATATCCGGTGAAATTCGAACGTCTTATCAGGATATTAAAAATAATACTTTGTAGACTTACGTTAGGATGTTCTTAACAAATAAGGGAATGTTATTTTATAAAAAGAAGAATTTTAAATGCCTCAGTTTTGCTATTTTACAAGGGCATACTGCCGATTGGCCTTTATTTTTCAGAATGACGTTAAATGAACTTACGGCCATACCATTAAGAAAATAGTAAATGAGTGCATCTATTTATACATAATACCACGTTTAGTGGGTGCTTACATGACGTTTCCTTGCATCAAGCCCGGACTAAAGAATTTTTGTCTCTAATTTCCTTTTTTATTTTTTAATGATATAGAAATCCGGTACGAGCGCGGTTTGTGCTTATATGTCGTGTAGTTAACACCCAAGCAAAATTTACTTTTTTA
>RXPK01003911.1:0-48505 GCA_004143645.1 Protaetia brevitarsis | reverse complement strand
GCAAGTATATTTACCATTATGTGCATTAAATTGTTACACTGAATGGCCCGTACACTATTACATCTTAATATACAAGGGTACCTTGAAAACCCAACGAATAATTTAAATAGGCTACTGAAGAGAAGGAGTGAGAAGAGTGCGGGAGGATATTTGAATTTTAAAACAACCCACCTGGAGAAAGATCGTTAAATATTAATTCGGTTTTTAAAAGGTACTTCGGGAATGGGATCCAAAACTCTCCATGAAATTTATCCGAGCGCGAATATTGAAAAACGGCAAAACAAGGGGAGAACGTTTCCTTTCTCGTATTTTCATCCGCTCACGCGGAGGCGGTTGCTAAAAACAAACACGACGAAAACAAAAAAAAAAGTTGTTCTCGTTGTAATTTTACCTTTGCGAGCGCTTCGCCTTGCGCTATCACGGTCAAAAGGTTAGTCATGTATGTATAATGTAAGAGCAATGTTTTTATTATAAATTGCAAAGAAATTTCCGTTGTTGTAAAGTTCGTGCGCTTCTTGAAAACTAAATGAAACAAAAAACTTTTGTTACGATATACGATTGAACAACAAGAAACAAAAAGAAAACGTTCTTGTTTCCCAAAAGAAATTAAAAATATGCTACGGAATAGCAACATTAGTTGGCGCAGTTAACAGCAATTTATTATGGAAAATTATTTAAGGAAATCATTCGTCTGACAGGAAAATAATTACTTAACACAAAGCGGAAAATTAAAGCTGCAATTTCACGAGTCGAAGATACCGTACACTTAAGAGATAAATGACCTCGCTGATTCAGTTATCGTCTATCAATAATGAGAGATAATTGAGAGACTGTTTAAGAAACATTTTTTTAAATTGATGTTTAAGTAGGACTAATTTGTAGTTGTAAAGAACATCTCTTTTACGTTACATCAAATAGTTTGGATTTTGTAGCATTAACACAGTTATGCGTTAAGTATACAGTAAAAAAATACATAATTTTTTTTTCAATACTTGTACAGAGACAACTTACTTTTAGTTGTTTTTTTTTTTTTTCATTATAGGCGTAATCTTTTTGTATAAATTTGCTACAGCAGCTTCGTTTAAAGTTGTTTACAATGTTGGGAAAGGTCATCACACTCAGAATGATCAAGGAAGAAACGATTAGGCATTGGCCTCAATCTCTTGACGGTGATCAAATCTGGGACATGCTCCGAGATGACCTATCAAAAATTCGGTTTTGTGAAAGAATTCACCCCAAAGCTTAGTAATAAGAGCAAGTGGAATCAAAACAGCTTGAAATTGACGGTACACTGATGGCTCCAAAACGACAGAGAGAATTGGAATAGAAACATATGGGCCTAGAACCAAGTACTTCGAAAGCTTGGGAAAATACTCGAGTATCTTCCAGGCGGAAATTCACGCTATTGAAAGATGCGTCCAGTTCAATATTGAGAGGACATACCGAAAGCAAGAGATTATCATTCTGTTTGATAGTCAAGCAGCCATCAAGGGGCTGAGCTCACATGAAATCAGTTCCAATATGAATTGGAATGCCTAAGAAAATTAAACGAGCTAGGCGAAAATAAAAAGTAACCCTCTTGTGAGTTGCGGGCCACACAGGAATCGAAGGAAATAAAATAAAGGATAATCTCCCAAAAAAAGTAGCCTGAATCCTTTAGGAGAAGTAGCAGTACAATATTGAAAAAATTGAAAAGCGAAATGGAGTAGAGAATATCCAATTATTGCGAGAATCTCCAGGAGATGAGGCAAGGTAAAACACTTCTGGGAACCTATAACCAATGCATCAACCTGAGTAAGAACAATATTCGCATATCAACAGGAATACCTTCAGGCGATTGTATATTGAAAACACATCTGAGTAATCTTGGATTAGCAAAGGAATCTGAATGCAGATTTTGTGGGGAATAGGATGAAACATCCATCGATCTCCTCTCAAACTGCGTAGCACTGTGCAACTCAAGGGCGTTCCACCTGGGAGCATGTAAAATGGAAAAGGGAGACTTACTTAACTCGGGGCCTTCTCACATTCTACACTTTCTGAAAGGAATAGAATTGGAAGGTCAGCTGTAGAATAGCAACAATAGAGGACACAATAGATCTCTTAGGTCGTAGTGTAATATCACTCTCCATTCATACGTACATAAGGCTGAGTATTAATTGGCACCTACCACACTGTAATCTAAATAACTATTTCTACATTTTTCTTTCTGTGAAATCACTGTTATTTCTAAAAAAAGTTTCATGAAAAGTTTCAACGAACTTATTAAACTAAAATTAATAATATCAATCATGATTTCTAGTTTAGAAACAATTCCAATTACCATTCCTTATCACACTGCACTGTAAAAAATTACAGTAATTTTGCCATGGTAAATCAGGAATATTACATGTAATAACGTTGTGAATTTACCATAATAAATCATGTAAATTTTGTTTTACATGTTTTTTCTGGGATATTTAACATGGAAAAAGAAATTTCGGTAAAATTTATCGCTTTTTCATGTAAGTTTAAGATGTAATAAAAATTCAAAAGGAAAATACAGGAAAAAACATGCACAATTTTGTGTTTACTATCAAAATTTACTTAAAAGTGTAAAATTGACAATTTTTTTGGGTATTTAGTGCACTATAAAAGTAATTTTACTAGTAAACTAATAATTTTACTGTACAAAATATGATTTTTATATTTATTTGTTTTTACTTGAATTTTCGCGTAAAACTATAGATATCATAGAAAATACCAAATTCATACGCCGCAATGTGATTGGTTATTGGGTCATTTATCTTGCGCGTAGGTAATTCTATTCGTTTGTTGAACTTATTATTGGCTCAATGATATCACGTGGTAATAGTAATAGGATGCGTCACAAACAATCGATCCGTGGTTGAGCGATTTAGTGTGACTTATTAGGTGCTATAAAAGAATTAGGTAAGTTAGCTTTATAAATACGCATTTACAGATATTTATATATGTAGTTATCAATTGTTCTTAAAATTTAACATAGTACTTTGAAGGACATACTAACTTATAATCAGATAGGTGCAAACGTAGCCGTAGCGTATTTTCAGAAGTAGGTATACATTATATTTCCCAAATATAAGTACAAATAAATGCTTTTTAGTAATTTTTTTTTTTTTAATTTATTACAGAAGCCCGATTTTGAGTTTTTTTTTAGACATAACCATTTTAAAATAAAGAAGTAGGAGGTTATGTCAGCCTGAAATCGCATTGTCACTTGAATCTGAACGATGTAGAATAATAATTCTTAGTATCTATTGTAAATGACTATTTAGTCATACATATTGTTAATTTTTTTTATTTTAACTATAATGTATTGTATATACAATTTATTAATTTCTTTTCGTTTTCTCGATTTTTAAGTCTTCAAAAAAACATGGAAATGTTCAACGACGTTTCGCTTTTACTGCAAAAGCTTTTTCAACCATAAATATATAAAAAATATAAATCATAATTGTTTTGCTTACTTTTCTTTAATTTTCAATATATCGTTTTGTTTTATTTAAAGATTGTGTTTCAATGTAATGTTTTGATGTTATTTATTGTTAATTAGTTGTTAACGCGCGCGCCAACTTTTCAGCCTTGGCGTTTCGAATAGGCCCTAGATGAGCGCTAGCATAGCGGATAGAGAACTACCTACGACGAATGACAGAGGGCAGCACCGGTCGGAAGATTCGGAGAATATTCTCCAGAATTTCGAGGACGTTCTGGAAGGCCCCCGAACAATCTGGAAGTTCGCGCCAGCTATAAATAACGCGTCGGGTTGCCAGGAGGCAGTCAATCGATACGAGTTCGATTAGTGCGGTCCGCGATTGAATTAATACATGTAATATAAATATCGTTTACATAATAAAGACATTAGTGGTTAAGTGATATAGTAATAAGCATTTTTAATAGATTTTAATTACCGTAATAGTGTTAATAGAATAAGTGAATTTAAATATATCGCCTGTGTGTTTTTCTAAAACCCCGACAACGTTTTAAGAACCGAAAACGTTACAATTGGTGTCAGGTGTGGGGTATTTGGCGATATATTAGTGGACTAATAGTGGTAATTAGAAACAATGGCAGCGAAATACTGTAAATAGTAGTGATTGAAAGTGGTAGATCTCAAACGGGAATTAGAAGAAAGGATGAAGATACGAGTGGAAGGAAGGCCGAGCTTCAGTCGAGATTACGAAGAGAATAGAAGCAGCTGGTGAAGATCCTGAGACATATTGTTTGAAGTGTCTGGTGGTAATGGCGAACTTCTAAAAGAACTTACGGAAAATTCTCGCAATTTAGAAGAAAAGTTCTAGAACATTGTCAGAGAGTTATAGAAATTCTAGAAAATTCCAAGGAGAAAAATCTAGAATGATTGAAGAATTGGACGGTCGCATTAAGGTGCTAGAACAAATTTATTCTGGGGCCATACCGAAGACGGATGAAATTCGAAATTCTACCAATGCGGAAAGCAGCCAGATGGAACCAAGAAATACAGTGGCCCATCTGTGCGGTTCAAGTAATGTGACCTGCCAACATTCGACGGAAAGACGCCCTTGGAAGACTATCTGACGCTGCTGGATACAATGGCTGGTATATGGCTGGACGGAAGCTACCAAAGCAGCCATGCTGTCAATAGCTCTGCGCGGCGATGCTTTGAAGGTACTCCAGGATATTCCTTCGTCGAAGCGACAAAATTACAAACGCTACTTAATCATCTGGAGATGCGTTTCGGTAATTAAACATCTGCAGCCAATATATCGCTTGCAGTTGAAGAATCGTTGCCAGAGGTCAGACGAGACTTTACAGGAGTATGGAGCTGATCGTTCGTCTGGTAAGAGTTGCGTACCCAACGGTTACCAGAAGATGTGTGTGAGACTTTCGCTGTGGAAAATTTCTGGATGGCCTGCTTGATAGGTATACTCAACAGGCAGTAAAGCTCGCTCACCGCAAACGTGGAACCAGGCTTTAGCTGAAGCATTAGATTTTGAAGCCGTGAAGCAATCGGTCAAAGGAACATGCCGCGTCCGTGTTCTAGGGAGTCACGAGGAAGAAGACCATTAGAAGGAATTATGACGAAATTAGACGAAATGATAACGAAAAATGACGGATTGATGACGAAATGAATCCGTGCAATTGGCAACCAGGAGAACGATGCACGAAAACCAAGCCGACGGAAACTAAAATGGGCCGACGGGAAGGGGCGATCGTCGACCTATGTAGTTGATGCCCCAGTAACACCAGTGATTGTTGCTTCAGTGGATGTAGACCTAGCGCCTCGTCGTGTATGGCATGTGAATGGGAACCGAGAGATTTACTGCTAGATACTGGTGCAACAATGACAATTCTTCGGCGAAGCAGTGGGAAGGACAACCGGATATATCCAACCAGGTGGACGCTACGTACGGAACTGGGCAAACAGTCACGTGTTGGGGGAGACGATGGCCCACTTCGTATTGGTGATACTGCATTCCAGTATCGTGTAGTAGTTGCAGATATAGAACAGACGTAATCCTCGAATGGACATAATGACAGAATTTGTTTCAAAATGAACTTGCAAGCGGGAGGTTGAAGGTTGGCAAAGAAGAAGTTATCTTACCATAGCAAGAATATGTCGGCCTGCGTAGTGTTGGCAGAGAAGTAACTGTGCGAGCCGCAGTGAAACCATTGTGGAAGCGAGCGTGAGTGGAGAGTATTCCCAAAGGGCAAGTTTTAATGCTGGAACCGGAGCGATTAGCGGTCAAGGTCGTGAATACTGGTTGCTAAGGCAGTGATACAAGCTGGAGAAAAATTGCCCGTCCGACTGATGAACGTCAATAGTTATTCCGTAAAGCTGAGGAAGGGCGTACCTTTGGGATTGTGCTAGTGTGTCGTCGATTGTCAACAAAGAGGATGGCGTAACAAACTCCGATCCGCTTCCTAGATGGTTGAATACTTCATTGACTTGTCTTGCACAGGATTTGACAACACAACAACGCATACCGTGAAACAGGCTGTTGGACGCTACCAAGATCTTTCCAAGCAGAAGACCGGAACACGAGGGCAGGACTAATGTGTACGACATCGAATAGAGACTGAGATGCCAGCGAATCCGCCAAGCCCCCAGACGATTGCCATTGGCGAAACGAGCCGAAGCAGAACAATTTATACATGATATGGAGCAGGATGGCGTAATTGAACCATCGAACAGTCCATGGGCTTCTCCAGTGGTACTGGTGAAGAAGAAGGATGGTTCAACTAGGTTCTGCGTTGATTATCGACAACTAAATAATTACCAAGAAGGACAGTTATCCTTTGCCAGAATCATGACACTTTAGATACCCTAGGTGGGTTAAGGTATTTTCGACCCTCGACTGAAGAGTGGTTATTGGCAAGTCGAAGTAGAGGCAAAGGATAAGGAGAAGACGGCGTTTACGATCGGGACAGGATTGTGGCAATTTAACGTCATGCCATTTGGGTTATGTAATGCTCCCGCGACGTTTGAAAGACTGATGGAAAACGTACTGAGAGGACTATCCTGGGAAACTTGCTTGGTTATACCTCGACGATATAATGTCTTAGGAAAATCTTTTGAGGACCATTTGAAGAACTTGGAGCAAGTATTCAGCGATTGAAAGGAGCGAATTTGAAGCTTAACCCAAAAGTGCAAACCTGTTCCAGAAGCAAGTGCACTACCTCGGCCACGTAGTATCAGAGGATGGAGTGTCGGTCGACCCAGGGAAGATAGAAGCGGTCAAGTCTTGGCCGGTCCGAAGGACAAGCATGAAATAAGAAGTTTTTCTTGGGCTATGCACTTATTACCGACGATTCGTTCCTGGATTTGCTAACATCGCCAAGCCTCTCACGAGACTAACTGAAGACGGCAGAGACTACGTTTGGGAGAAGAGCTGCCACGATGCTTTGAAGAATTGAAACAGATGCTGACCACTGCGCCCATCTTGTGCTATCCACAGGCTGAAGGAAAATTCATTTTGGATACTGATGCCAGCAACGTGGGCATCGGGGCGTGTTGTCCCAAGTTCAAGATGGCACACGAAAAAGTGCTCGGTTACTTCAGCAAAGTGCTGCGTCGAAACGGAACGCAACTATTGTGGACCAGGAGAGAGCTGTTGGCGTAGTTAAGTTATAGAGCACTTTCATAAATATCTCTATGGCAGGAAGTTCTTTGTTAAGAACCGACCATGCGGCATTGATGTGGTGTGCTACGCTTCAAGAATCCGGAAGGGCAGGTTGCCAGATGGATAGAGCGTCTTGAAGAGTATGACTTTGATTCGGAACATCGGCCTGGAACCAGTCATCGAAACGCTGACGCACTATCGAGGAGACCCTGTTCCAAGGATTGTACGCACTGCTGTCGTGCCGAAGAGAAAAATGAAGCAACCTGCTTGAGGACTACTGTCATAGATGATAGATGACTGAAGACCAAATTCCGAGCTGACCAGGAGTCTGATGAAGTTTTGAGCGTGTGATGGAGTGGAAGATGCAAGAAGCGCGGCCTAACTGGGAAACGGTAGCACCGTATTCGCGAGAGCTAAAATCGTATTGGGCTCAGTGGGGCTCTTTGGTAATGGAAAATGGTCTTCTCAGACGAGTGTTAGAAGACGAAGTTGGACCAATAGCAGACTTCAGATTGTGGTTCCGAAAGCCAGAATTCCCGAAGTTTTTAAAACTTCTTCATGATGGAACATCGGGAGGGCATCTTGGAGTCCGGAAGACTATAGAGAAGGTCAAGAGAGCGATTCTTATTGGGTTAATTGCAAGAATGACGTGAAAGACTGGTGCCGGAGATGTACAACTTGCGCCGCTGCCAATGGACCTTCCCAAAGGAAGAGGGCCCTAATGAGGCAATACAACGTTGGCAGTCCTTTTGAAAAGGATTGCGATTGATGTTGCCGGACATTCCCACGACGGAATTTGGAATAAATACATCTTGGTTTGCAGTGACTATTCAGCAAATGGGTGGAAGCTTACGCATTACCAAATCAGGAAGCTGTTCAGTGGCTGAGGACTTTAGTTAAAGAACTTTTCAGTCGGTTTGGTGTGCCGCTTGAACTTCACTCCGACCAGGACGGAATTTTGAATCAGCAGTGTTTCAAGAGATGTGCAAAATATTGGGTATTCGCAAGACCGGACAACTGCTTGCACCCCGCAATCAGATGGCATGGTGGAGCGCATGAACAGGACAGTTATCAAGTTCTATCAAAAGTTGTCGCAGACCACCAGCGAGATTGGGACCAGCAACTACATCTATTCTTGCTGGCGTATAGAGCATCGGTCCACGAAACCACTGGCCAAAGTCCATCTAGTGTGCTTTTTGGACGAGAACTGCGCTTACCATGCGATCTTAGTTCGGCTTTAAACCGAATGAAGAAGTAGTTGGAGATGACTATGTTTCGAACTTGCGGAGGCGAATGGATGATATTCACGATCGGTGAGGGCGAATATCCATGAAGCAAGCACCGCATGACGGACACTACGACATCAGAGCGACGAAGGCGGATATCAGCCTGGAGACCTGGTCTGGCTGTTCAGATCTCAGCGACGTCAGAGGCTTCTCACCTAAGCTGCAACGATCGTGGGACGGGCCTTACGAAGTGATAAAGCGAATTAATTGACGTCATCTATCGCATCAGAAAGAAACCCAATGGTAAAGCAAGAGTGGTGCATTTTAATCGCCTAGCTCCTTATCTTGGGGACAATCAAGAGGACGAGCAGATGGTCCGAGTTTGTAGACTCCCCGAAGAAGAACTCAGCTATGAGGAGTTCATGGACAAGTATGGGAATGGCCGCAAAGTGCGTCATGGTGTAACAACGGAGATTCAGGAGGATTTGTTTTTGGCTCCTGAAGGGTGCGCGTTAGCACATTGTGTTGCCCAAGATTTAAGAATGGGCAAGGGGATAGCTACCGTCTTCAAGAAGAAATTTGGTGGTGTCCAAGATCTCCGAAGCCAGAACCCTAAGGTGGGCAAGGCTCTCCACTTGCCAAGAAAGAAACGGCGTTTATTCTACTTGGTGACCAAAGAAGCCTCAGTTGGCAAGCCAACCTACCGGACGATGTGGGACAGCTTAATAAGTTTAAGAGAGCAGCTGTTGGAGCTGGGGATCAATAAGATCAGGGTGCCAAAAATAGGCTGTGGATTGGATGGCTTGGACTGGAGGGTCGTAGGAACATGCTCGAAGAAATTTTCCGATATACTGGATAGAGTTCCTAGTATGCAGCTACAACCCGCGGTCAGCAGAAGGGAGGCGACGGACGGTAGCGTGCTATTTCTTCCGGACCTCGTCGTGTAGAAATGGAGAGAACTGTTCGTATCTTCATGGAGGTGATAGTTCATGTTCGGGACGGAACAGATCTAAGGAGGAGCAGTGTAACGAGCGCCAACTTTTCAACTGGCGGTTTCGATAGGCTCCCTAGATGGCGCTAGCATAGCGGAAGAAGAACTACCTACGACGAAGACAGAGGGCAGCACCGGTCGAGATTCGAGATATTCTCCAGAATCTTCGAGGACGTTCTGGAAGGCCCCGAACCATCTGGAAGTTCGCGCCAGCTATAAATAACGCGTCGGGTTGGCCAGGAGGCAGTCAATCGATACGAGTTCGATAGTGCGGTCGCGATTGAATTAATATCATGTAATATAAATATCGTTTACATAATAAAGACATTAGTGGTTAAGTGATATAGTTAATAAGCATTTTTAATAGATTTTTAATTACCGTAATTGTGTTAATAGAAATAAGTGAATTTAAATATATCGCCTGTGTGTTTTCTAAAACCCCGACAACGTTTTAAGAACCGAAAACGTTACAATATGTAAAGAAGTATTGTAATGTTAATTTATGATCAACTGCATTTTTTTTGGTTTATGATTTGAATCATTTCAAGTATATTACGTGTTTTTAAATTTATGTTCCTTATTTAAAAATTGTTATATTCGTTAAAATCAAATGTATGATTTTAATTTAATTTCATGTTTTTAAGGTTGTAAGATTTTTTGTTATATTTATATTCTTTTATTCTATTTTCTAAAATATTTACGGTTTTCAGTTCACAAAATTACACATAGAAACACACGTTTTAGAATATCTAAATTTTATGTATGAAGAAGATTTTTCACTATAAAACTCAAACATCGAAAGAAAATAAAACAATCCAATAACTCAAAATACCGAAAGTATACAAAACAATAATTGGGTAACCAATATTTTAAATACAATAATCCTAATAATGTTATCAATGCATTATCATTAGGAACAAATTTTGCTTTAGATTTAAACAAAATGAAATTCCTACTAATAATAAAATAGTTACACAGACTAGGCTTTCGAACTTCAAAAGACAATTTCAAATGTTCTTTTCTCCTTTAAAATTTGTTTATGAAAAAAAGTCATTGCGTTAAGTTTATACATTTTATCTTCTGAGTGTTTAGTTTAATAAATAAAAAACCTAAAAATACCTGTTCACGCATTTTTAGTTTTATTCATATTATTGGACGTTTTGCATATTTTGCAAAATGCTTTAAATTAAATTGTTATTTAAAGTAAGCTGTGATTTCCATGTTACCAAATGTATATTGGAATCGCTGGCTAGTTTAAATAGAAATTTAATTTAAGATAAGCTGCAAAAAATAATAGGCTATAATATTAAATTACACCTGTAAAAGAAATTACATGTAAATTCTTTTACATGTGTAATTTAATATTACAGCCTTGGCAGTATCTAATATTAAATTACACTTGTAAAACAATTTACCGTATAATGTATATTTATACATGCGATATTCCATTCTTTAGTATTTTTACTTGCTTTCTTTATAAAAGTACATCTGAAAATTACTTCAGTGTTAGGTAAATATACAGTTCATATGAATATTTCATACGAATTTTACAGTACAATCTTTGAAAAATACATCAAATTTACTAGATGGTGGAAATTTTACCTTATGAATCAAAATTACCTGTAAAATTGTAGGCAACTTTGCTACCAACGATTTTACATGTAATTTTACTAGAATTTTTTTTACAGTGTGGAAAGGTAACATCGAAACCGGCAATAAAAAATACAAAAAATAAAATTTCAACCGAGGCCATGTGACATTTAATCAAAGAGAGTAGATATATGATAAAGTTTATAACAAAGGTCGTTAAATTTAATGGAATTTGATTTTTTTTGTCGTCAGATTCAATCTCAAAATGTTTCTTTCCTTTATGATAACAAGATTTCATAAAAACTTTCCCCTATAATATGAAAGCAAACAATAATCTTTCAGCGACGGAATTTTCAGACCTGTCATACACATTCTTGAAAACAGAAATAGAAGAGGACAATTTTTCCGCACGCGCTTTCCACGTTCATTTTTACAGCTAGTTATTTAGTGAAAAAAAAAGGAAAACGTAGAGTAACTCTTCTACGGCATAAATCTCCGGACCAGAATCATAAAAGGATAATCGGAGATTTATGAATGGAAGAGTTGCGTTTTTGAGCCGGCCAGAAAAGGGAGACGATCTCGAGGATTTATGTGTTTTCGGTGATTTGATTCCCGGTAATTTGGGGCTCGAATGTGGAGCGAAAACTCTATATAAGGGTGCCGCGCTCTAAAATTGATTTACGTTCCATCCACTTTTAAAACAGAACGCGAAGCCTGTGGCACTTAAGCAAATTGCGGCGGGGCCGATCGATGATCGTCGCTTCACAGGGATGGAGTTGTTCACCTGTCGATGCGTGGCATTACGCTTAAACGCTCCGTATTCCTTGTAGAAACTGCATTATATCCTTAGAGACGATGATTATACCCTTATAGACTTCGGAGATTATATCGCGTGGAAACCACTTAAGCTTAAAGAATAAATTACTTAGAAGAAATGATATTCTAGTGAGACGCTGAAGTTCCATCGCTATAACATTCAAAATCCATTTTCTTTAATGTCTTTAGTGATAAAGCTCTAATGTATTCTGCTATTAGGATATTCTAACAAACGTGTTTAAAATAATCTATGTATAAACCTTAAAAGCTTTATAGTCTTATGAAATAGTTGATAACTCCATAAAATCTTATCTCAGTGAACGGCAGAGAAATAAAAAATTATCTGGAATAAATTAAGTCATCACAGGGATATTACAAAGTTCCGTATTAGGCCCTCTACAGTTATTGATTTATTCAAATCATATAGAATCTACCAAATTAATGAATTTCTGCTAATAAGAGTAAGTAAGTAAGTAAGTGAATAAGTAAGAGGAATTTCTCCCAAGAAAAATTTTCACCTCACACAGGATTCGAACCTACACACTCTCGTTTACCGGACGAACGCTCCAAGGAATCTAGTCACAGATCAATAAAAATATTCAGTGACAACCAGCTCTATACACCGTAAAAAAAGTTGCAGTAAAATTACATGTAAAATCGTTGGTAATAAAGTTGCCTACAATTTTAGAAGTAAATTTGCTTCATAAGGTAAAATTTCTACCATTTAGTAAATTTCACATGCTGATGTGTTTTTCAAAGATTGTACTGTAAAATTCGTATGTAATATTTATATGAACTCTATATTTACCGAACACTGAAGTAATTTTCATATGTATTTTTATAAAGAGAGCAAGCAATTTATCTCTTTTATAGCACCTAATAGGTCATACTGAATCGCTCAACCAGGGATCAAGAATGAACACGCTTACGCGAAACCTACGATTGTTTGTGACGTACATGATATCATTGAGCCAATAATAAGTTCCACAAACGAATAGAATTACCTATGCGCACAGATAAATAATCCAATAACCAATCACATTGCGACGTATGAATTTCGTATTTTCCATGATATCTATAGTTTTACCCGAAAATTCAAGTAAAAACAAATAAATATAAAAGATCCTCACATTTTTACAGCAAAATTAATAGTTCACTAGTAAAATTACTTTTAAGGTGCACTAAATACCCCAAAAAAATGTCAATTTTATACTTTTAAGTAAATTTTGAGAGTAAATACAAAATTGTACATGTTTTTTCCTGTATTTTCTTTTTTGAATGTTTGTTACATCTTAAACTTATATGAAAAAGCTATAAATTTTACCGAAATTTCGTTTCCCATGTTAAATATCCTAGAAAAAACATGTAAAACAAAATTTACATAATTTATTGTGGTAAATTCGAAACGTTATTACATGTAATATTCCTGATTTACCATGGCAAAATTACAGTAATGGTAAATGGTAATTTTTTACAGTGTAGAGGTGCATGAATGTTAGCTACTTTGCGAAGCTAATTTGCAACTGTAACATCCAATAAACTTATTGGGAATTAGCTTACAATTTGGGTGCCTGCCCTCACTCATTCAGAGAAATGAGAAAAAAAAGACTCTTTCAAGAAAGGATGCTGAGTAGCAATTTTAGCAATTTCAGGGGCCAGAATCTGTCATTGATGTATCATCTGTAATATTTACATAAGGAAGTTGCACCTCAACTAACCATGTAACTATTTAAACTTGATGGTAAAGGTGACAAAGTATTTTTTCTGCACAAAATCGGACTATCTGATAAGTCTGAATCCTGGCCGTGCTTGGATGGCAGAGGGGCAATGAAGCGCATTTTTACCACTGCCTGCAGACACAAAGTTCAAATGTGTGATATTTGAAAAGGTTGACTTTTTCTCCCTTTCAAGTCATGTATGTAAGTATGTATGTAAATAGAAGGGTGATGTTACACTGCGACCTAAAAGATCTATTGTGTCCGCTATTCTTGCTGTTTTACAGCTGGCCCTCCAAGCCTAATCCTTTCAGAAAGTGTAGGATGTCAGAGGGCCCCAGTCTTAGTAAGTCTCCCTCTTCGATTTCACATGCTCCCCAGGTGCAATGCCCTCGAGTTGCACAGTGCTACGCCGTTTGACAGGAGCTGGATGGGTATTTCATCCTGTTCCCCACAAAATCTACATTCAGAATCTTTTTCCAATCCAAGCTTCCTCAGGTGTCCTTTCAGTCTATAATGGCCTGAAAGTATTCCTATTAATATGCGAACGTTGTTCTTACTCAGGTTGATGCATTCTGTAAACCTCTTCTGGTTATAAGCTCCCAGAATAATTTTACTTTATCTCATTCCCTGGAGATTTTCCCCGTAAGGTTATGAGCTAACTAAGGGCTGGAACTTGTTACAAAAGGCCTTAGTGGCTGCAATGGACGGGAGGATCAATCGAACCACGCACTTCTTAACAAGTCTTTGCTCTCGTAATAAATTTCAACCACCTCGTCCTTTATTGTCGCACTTTTTATGTTATTTTCTATATTTGTCTATATTTCCCATTCATCTGTTATTATTCTTGTTCCTCTCAATAAATTTTCAAAAACTTTGCATGCAAATGCTTCTGGAGAGAAGTACTATTTATTGTATTTTCGAGTTCGCTCTTGATAGAAAAAGTTTCTTAAAAGCATAAAATTAGTTAAAATACAAAATTTTACGTTAAATTTAGATTGTTTTGATTGTATGCTGTTAAGTTTAATTAAGATGTGCTATCTTGAATTTAATGCAGTTAATGATACATAATTTAAACTTATCGATTGAAGGTTATTGTTTTGTCATTGTATTGAGCTGTTAAACGTCATTAAGTGCAATTCTTTTACTTCAGTTGTTTCCGTTAGTTTTACAAAATCTTAACTATTGAATAACATATTTATTTCATTAAATGTTATGGCGTTGGAAGCGTATCTTACCGATATGCTATAGACATGTTTCATGAAAAATTCCCAAATATCCTGCGAAGCACTGCGCAAATTTGTAAATAAATTTGGTTTAGCAGCATTAGAATTAGAATTTATTTCGACCATTGATCATAAAAATGAAATCAGTCAAGTCAAATAAGAGTGCAGTTAGTTCGTAAAACATTAGATCACGTATTGAAAAAACAAACATTCATTAGTACTAAGAATCATTAAAATATTCCTTGAGCTTATTGAAGCATTTAGATACTAACAAGGTATCTTTTCAAATGTCTTTTAAAATGCTGGATATACTTGCACTTTCTCAGAGTTTCCGGAAGTCGCCTAAAGATGGAAATACACGAGAATGACGGACCACCCTCATACGTCACTGTTATGTGGCTCGGGATTCTTAAATCATCTCGTCCTCTAGTATTATATTCATGACACTCACCACTTGTGTTGCATCGCTGATAATTTTCGAACATATACACACAACGCTTATAATTAAAAATTCTCGGTAAAGTTAATATATTGTTCTCTTTAAATAGCTGTCTGCACGAGTCTCTATTTTTAAGTCCGTATATTAGCCTAACTATTCGCTTCTGGGCAACTAATAATCGGTCCACAGCATTAGCAGAGATGGAACCTTCCCACGCCACCACATCATAAGCCAGATATGGATAGAGTAATCCCTGACTATCCATCTTGTCTTTTAACTTCAATATTACTATTATATTATTATGTGCTACTTGGGTTGTTCTTGTTAACTTTTCTGTGGGAATGTATATGGGTAAATTATTTTGTATAAAATAAAGTTATATGGAAGCTATTTTATAATGCTTTATTGAAAGGTATACTTAGTACAAAATAAATTATTTTTTATAGATTGCAAAATACTATAACAGGCTGCAGCGTTTTTTTAGTTTTCTTTAACATGTGCTTTTATCCTTCTCAATGATTTGATGAAGATTTGCAGGATCCTAAGAACAAATTTTAATTTGTTTTACGAACATTTTAGTAATTATTACATTATATTTCAATAATGTTTTTGTGTGTGGTGTCCAGTAGATATAGATAATTTATTTTTATAATCATAAACTTAGAAATAAAATATAAATACCGCAATGGTTTCAATAACTTTCGACCAAATCTAAGAAGAAAGAGCAGCTGCTACTAAAATATTATATATTAATAACATCTTACATATTGATAGTTTAGTATTATTTCTTAAAACAACGTCGACAACCTTTTTTCTGTGGCTAATATATTTTCTTTCCTTAAATGTCTCCCGGAATTGAAATAAGTTGCTGCTTTTCTCAGGATAAATTTTGACGAAATCACTTCATAGTACCGTGTAGGCGTCAGGTTTGGCAGGGCAGAGAGACTTTTCGAAGTACTTATGAAATCAAAAATTTCACCACCAAAAAACTTCCAATAATATCCCATCAGCATACATTTCACGGAAAGAGCTTTAAAAATAACACTATGCTATCATAATCACCTGTTACTCTCGTTATTTTCAACGTCATCTAGAATACAGCATATGTTAATATTATGGAAAGTTTTGGCGTATGGATGCATGTGTATGTGTGAAACAGGTGAAGCAGAAAAATAAGATACAGCACGTAAGAAGGATGAAATGTTACTTGTAGCAATAAAAACATTTCCTAACTTGAATAGTTAAATAATACGTAGAAACTTACAGTGAAAGAGTTTTATATCATCAATAATTATGTTAACATTCATATCTATAATAGCTTTTATAATAAATACGCATAATAAGGAAATACAAATACGATACGTACAGATAATGTGATCTCACTAAACGCTAACCACTTTTAGGCAAGAACTAACTCGTATGTGCATAGTTTGCTCTACATCAAATAAACAACCACGCATAAAAATGAACCAATAGAGTTCTTACTAACCTAATTTTTAGGATAGAATATTATAGCTATGAAAAATAAATAAAGATTTTTGTTAAAACTTTTATTGTATTAAAAGTATATTGTTATACCAAGAATGTGATATTGCCATTCCAAATATAAATTTTATTTGTTGTTAAAACAAATTTCTTAATTAGAATTTTATTGAAACTTTTTTCTCAATGCATTAGGTCAGTGCCCATTGAACCTCTACGGTGGCGCCACCACGTAGTTGTATTTTATAGGGACCATTGCACACTGATTGTTGGTAGGGCTACTAGCCGAGCTTCCATAATTCGGTGGTTTGAGGAGGCGAATTTTGCAGGCGCCACCACGTTATTCCATTCTTTGTTATTAAGCAGAGCACACTCCAACTTCCTGGCAGCGCCGTCAAATCCAGTGAAGTATGATGTTGAGCGAAGCTTGTGACTTCAAAGAAGCCATTACGGTGGCGGCACCAGCAATTAATGGTAGCCCTACAGTGGAGGTTCGATATGCAAAGGCCCTTATCTTGTTGATGGAATATTAAATAATAATAATAATAATAATTCGTTTATTCACTTAGTCATGTGTACATGGATGTGAAAAGTCATAAAGTTTGTTGTAAAATAATACATGTAAAACATAGACAAAAACACTTTATGATGAAACCTATCCCGAAATTAGATCGCTGTCAACAAAAAATTCATCATACGAATAATAGCACTTGGATATCAAGAGATTCTTAACGGCTATTTTAAATTTTTTGACATCGGTCATATTTCTCACTGACAGAGGCAATCTAGCATACAGCTTGGAAACGGAATACAAAGGCGATCTCTCAAAACTAGCTGTTCTGTGCTGGTGTCATATATATGCGACGGCAGTTCATACAAGCTTGGGTTATTTTTTACAAAATACGACTGCTTTATATATTGAGGAAAACGTTAAATCTCCGTGATGCCTAAACTTATTCTTGCACGAATCCCTGGGTCGGCAACCAAATATCAACCTCAGTATCCTTTTCTGTGTAAGTAGAACCCTAGCAATGTTTTTGGCGCGACCCCATACTAATACATTATAGGACATAACAGACTAAACTAAAGCGTAATAAAGGTTTAAAAGGCAATCCGTGCTTAAGCAGCTTTTAGTTGTAAAGTGGCGAAATATTGTTGGTTAATTTTTTTGCAAACATTATCGACCTGCTTTTCGAACGTAAGCCCGAAATCCACCTCAGTCCCCAAAAATTTAACACCGTCGCTGAAACAGACATTGGGCACAACCAAAGGAATCTCATTCCGCGCGAAGCCAACACATACAGTTTTACCATCATTTAAGATTAATCGGTTTCGCATGCGCTATACGGAGAACTCTTGACACCACCCGTTTTATATTTGCCTCCAACTCCTCTTCGCTGTCCCCGCATATAGCTATTGAAGTGTCATCAGCGTACATGATCATGTGTTCCGTTCTTAATTGATATCTGAGATCATTTGCAAATAGGACAAATATGAGGAGTCCGAGGATCGACCCCTGTGGTACCCTGGCATGACATTTCCTGACTCCGACGTACTGTCTGCAACAACAACATTTATTGTTCGTCCCTTTAAGAACGACATTATCCAATCCAACACACCTCCCCTAATACCGGCAGCAAAAAGTTTTGAACGTATGAAAATAAATTCCAAACTATCAAACCCTTGGGGTAAATCGAAAAAAATCTCAGCTACCAACTTACCTTTATCCATGCACGAAGGGGAATAGTACCGATTCTAGGACGCCCTGTATGTTGCTGGCAGCTGTTCAAGTGGTTTGTGCTAGTGTTGTTAGAAGTACATTAGCAACTTGGCACTTCAATGTATTATTCCGAAAAAGAGAATAACTGAATCCTTTCGTGCCTTCTGGCTGTTTAGCTTCTCGTTGAATTTATTTTGCGGAAACAGCGAGTATTTTTTTATTACCACGGTTTTAGGGGACCGTAGGTAGGTATATATCGAAACAAAACTGCCATCCTCAATCCGGGACTCCTCGAAATAAAAGAACAAACACGACATGTTCGCTCACATTTCCCCACGTCGTCGCTGCCGGCGTTCGTTACACTTCCTCCGTCATTCAAAATTTATAGGCACCCGGTAATCTTTTCCGAGTGTCTCGGTGCCCCCTTACCTCACGGCCGCCGTCCGCCAGTAATATAGCACGACCCGTCTTCTGCACGTTTCATTCCGCCCCGTATACTTCCTGATTTCTTCTTTCTTATCGAGGACGAGGTAATGCGAAACTTACACAATATATCTGTCATGCCACTTCCTTAGAAATTCCACCTTTACGCTAATGTAGGCGCGCTCCCTTTGTGTCCCGTGAGATTCTATGCAAACTATTTCCCAAAGGTCCCGGACACGCTTATCAACGAGGGATATTTCGTGCGCCGACAATGGACGGATCTGGCTTTATCTGGACGGACGCCCGGTCGCCAAGCCATTTGATCGAAAGTGAGGGCACGGCCGTTTGTGAGGAATGTTATAAATGGAGTGAGAACAGATCTAACAAATCGTTTCCTTTGCTGTTGTATTTACTTAAGGATTTGGCTTTTATTTATGCATTTTTAATGCGAAATGGAAAAATGCATATTTGACCAAACTGTTTTCCTTTTTGTCAGCCTAAATATTGTTGGCAATGGACATTAACATATTCCAAACTGTAGGGCTGGGCGAAATATCGATACATCGATAAATATTCAATTCCTTTCTTGGCATATTCTTCGATACTGTGATTAGCAAAGGTACCAATGTAACGATACTAGTACTAAACTCCGCCAATGCCTGTTCCAAGCCAGGATGAGAAACGGGAAGAGTATCAACCTTGTTAAAAAATCAGGTTTCATCTGGCTCAGATTGTAACGTGTCGTTACACGGAAAAATTGATTTCAGTATATATTTTGAGTTAGCAATTTATTTTATCATAAATTGTAGTTTATTTAATGAATGTTTCCTGAAACGCTCGTTACGCCCGCATTTTATTTCGTTAATTTGTTTTCGCCGGCAAGCGTTTTAATTTTAATTATTAGAGTATCGCGTCCCCTCCACGCGGCGCACATTGTATCTACGCACGCTATTTCCCCACGCGCCCGTGTTGGCTTTACGCATGATGCAGGACTGTATTCTGTTGTCGTCCTTAGGGGTGATGCGGTTACAGTTTGTTTTCCGTTCTCGCAAGGTCATAGTATGCTGTCGTTCCAAGGGGTGATGCGACTATAATCGCCTACCGATCCTGCAGGACTGTATTCTGTTGTCGTCCTAGGGGTGACGCGGTTTACAGTTCTTTTTCCGTTCTCGCAAGGTTATAGTATGCTGTCGTCCAGGGGTGATGCGACTTAACCGCCTACCGATGCTGCAGGACTGTATTCTGTTGTCGTCCTTCGGGGTGATGCGTTTATAGTCCTTCCGTCCACGAATTAATTGGTTACGCGCGAGATTGTTACTTTTATTGTTTTGTTTCGCGTACAGATTTTTATGCCGCCCCCTATATATTGTTAGTACGAGAATGATCGTAGGCAATTACTGCCGTAAATTATTGATATTTCATTCGTAACGTTTAATCTGATGAGCGTCATGAATTTATATATTTATTTCCCGTGCCCTTCGCGGCAAATTAACCGAAAACTCCGTTAGCCAAAAAAGAGTATTTCACCGTAATTGATTGCTATTTATATATTTATATTTGTTATTGTTATATGTTAAATATTGTTTGTGATTTTTGCTTACCTGTATTTACACTTATTTGTCGTGCCGTTGATCTGGGGAATAAAACTACGAAAACCAAGTATTTGTTTCACTAAAATATATTATATTTGTTGCGTACTTCAAGCAAGAACCCTGGGTATTCACTCACACACTGTAGTTACTTCACTAGGGTTTCTTCGCTACCGAAGAAACAAGAATTACGATTACAGCGCGCGATAGATTATCTTTTAACGGAGCTAAAGATAAATCAAACATTAAGAGAACATCACACACCGAGAGAAACGTCGTCACAAGATAAAAAAGAGCTTGTTAAAGGGCCTCTACTTAGAGTTACAGATATCCTAATCAAAAAACATCGGCAATCCGAAAAGGCATGGAAAAAGATAAACCTAAGATGGGGGACGCAAGCCAACTACTACTAAAGGTAATAAGAACAGCATCGAGAGTTGAAAAGACCTGGCAAAGACTCTAAAACACAGATACAAGCCTCAAAAAAACCCATTGAATGTCTCAGCAAGGCAGCATCAGCAATGAATCAAGAGCAGATGGATCCGATTAAAAAAACGAGCATCAATTTTATGCAATTCTCGAAGAAAATCTTCACTGAGAAAGTAAATGACCTTTCGCTGTCAAGGCACAAGAATCTAGTTCAAGGCAAAGGCATCCACGACGAATATTTGAAAGGACACGGATTTAACTATTGTTGAATCTAAGCACCTTCCAAAGGAACCAAGGATATGAGCCTTGAATCGACATCAGTAAAACCTAGTAAGAGCAAGGTTAGAAGTCTGGGGCATCTGATGTAAACTGGTTTATAGTAGAACCTCCGAAATACTCAGAAAACTTGTTAACCAACTTTGGTCGCAGACAAAATAGGCCATGGGACAAGGATATGTCGAAGGATTTAACTATTGGATCGGCATATTTAATATTTTGCTGACCTTGACTTAGCACAAATCAAAGACTGACTAGGAAACTTATATTATAGCAGGAAAACGAACTCCAGAGGCTGCAGTGTTTCTGAAGATTCTATATCAGACGGCGCTCACTAAGTACAAGAAGAAACAGCTGCTAGTACTTTTTACTAGTATTATCGATAGTCTACTAGGATATCGATATTAAATTTATTTTATGACTATGTTCTATGACGCACATTTCCAGTTCAATATCTTCTGAGGTTCTTAAATCTGCTGCCACGGCATTTAGCCACTTTTTCTTGGGGTTTCCTTTTACTTTCTTCTATTTTTCTGTATTCCTGTGGAATATCTGCTACATGTCATAACCAGAGGTTGGCACTTCTGTGCTTTTACATGCTAAACTATTTGGCTGTGCTTGAAAAAAATTCTCTTAATTTCACGATTTATTTTTCTTCACCAGCCACCTTCTTCTATTTTCGTTCCTCCAAAATACTTCTTGACATTTTTCTCTCCCACACAACTATTTTCATTTTGTTCTTTTTCGTCAACGCCCATGCTTCACATCCGTTATGATTATGTTGTATATGTATATAAATCAATTAAAACACTTTTATATCAATTATTTTCTTAATTTTGGCAATAGTTTTGTTGACATTTGTAGCTGTGTAAGAAAAAATAAATGTGGTTTTTGTAAATTTAGAGGTTTGCTTGTTAGTTTCATTAACACCGACATGAAAATCTCAAGGGATGCTGAAAATGTCGGTGGATTTTTTTACTGTCGTCCGTCAAACTAATGCACTACCTATAGAATTAGAAGTTTTTATACTAAAATTATTCGCTATTTTTAAACGAAACTGGAGGTTGTGAAATAATAAAAAATAAATGTAACTTTTATAAGTTAAATTTATTGATTTCTGTAATAAAAATATGGAGCATTTATATTACAACATTAGCGGCGATTTTATATTAATACTACCCGCTATTTTTGAAGGACATTGGGAATCCTGAGAGAAAAAGTTGATTTTTATAAGTTTGAGGATTTGGAATTAACAATTTATTTAAATTTATTACAAATACAATCATCCATTTCAAGTAGGAAAATATCAGTATTTTAATATGTATATTGTCAGAAACCTTCATTTAATAGCATATTATAAATCAAACATAGTTTTTTGAAATATTACCGAAAACCCCAGTGTATACGTAATACATTATTTAAAGTAAAGTAATCGCATCTAACTTCTGCTTTACATTGAGAAATATTGTTATGGGATGCCATTTCCAATCTCCCCTCCTTTGACTTGAAATCCCCTTACGCATAGTTATGACTTGCAAATGGGAAATTACGCATCGGATACGAGGCAGTATTTGGTAATCTTTACCTCACAAAACTTGGCAACCCCTCTGTAGTTTTAACATTTCCACAGCCAATAACACAGTTATCTCTTATGAATAACGTTGTTTAGGATATCTGGTTTACTCCTACTTAAATTCTCACTGTTTTGGTAGTAAAAATGAACGCTAATTTATTTTTTTGGTCAGCTAAAAATAGAGAAAAACAGTTATTTCTTTACGAAGAATACATTGCTGTATCTTATTGTTGCCTACTAGTAATAATTTAATCGTACATTTGTTTCTAGAAGTCACTAGTCAATTTAATCGAAAAGTTACAGTTTTTCAATTCGAATAGCTTTTTGATAAATTTAATTTAGCATCAAACAATGATTTTCATTTAACAGAATTTTTATCTAATACCTATTTTATGTTTAGTGAATTTAAAATTAAAGATTTCATGCCACTCTCATAAAAATTATTCAAAAATTCAATAGCAAAACCTCCGAAAAAAAATGTTTTTCAGATAAAGAAATATTATTTGAATTAAATATAGTGATTACTAACAATACTTTGATAGAAAAAAAAAGACAAGTATTTTTTAGTTAAGAGAAAACAATTTCTTTGGTACGAAGTCGGTAAAACTACAGACAAAGAAATACTAGTTTGATGTGTAAATTGTATTATTTAAAAGATCGGCTTTGGTGGCTATGGATTCGGCTTTAGGTAATTTACCACCAAAGATAAACTGCCTAAGTTTCATGGCCATAGAAATAAGCAATCAGAAATAAAATCTTATTTTCGTAATGTTTTGGTAGAGGATCGTTTGAAATAAACTGTGGTGATACAGTTTTTACCATTTTTATGAAGATTGTGAGAGTACGTGATTGTGATTACATGAAGTAGTGAAAGCAATCATGTCATTTTTTTAGTTTTGTTTGATTAATTTAACAAACTAAATAGCTTTACTTAAATAATAAGTATTGTTAAGCTTAAGATTTAGGAATTTCATAAAATACAATGAAACTATATTTTTAAATTACTGCTTCCTAAATCTAACCCTCTCCATTTTTACCAACTTGAATCCCGATTTCAACATTATTGTAGCAAAGTTTTCTGCATATAGTAGTCAATTAGGTTAAATTATTATTAATTAATTAAAAATATAATTAATTGTATGCGTACAAAAGTGAGTACAAAGTCAAAATTTTAGTTTTTTTTTTTTAAGACATCTACATGATTGGTTAAAATTTAGTTTATGTAAAGTACGTAATATTTTTTTTTGGAACCAATATTCTAAAAGTATCAATGGTAAAAATTCTTATTGCTATTTAATCACCTGGTAGCTAGGTATCTCCAGCCAAAGTTTCATCAAGATCGTGCCAATTATAACGTATATACAATGTGGGAGTCATGAAAAGTGAGACACATTGTATATGTTTAATAAAATACAAATAAAATAGATTGTTTAACTAAATATATGCTTTATTAATTTCAAATATTCTCGTTTCTTAAAGGGGAAAAAAATATATGAAACAAATAGTGGATTAACAAGCATATTTCTCCCCCCCCTACAGCTTTTACTTATCGATATCTTATACAGGATGTGTCAGATATAGAGGTAAATATAATAATATGTAGCAGCTGTAATCATATACGATCAAAAAGTCTTAATGCACAGGGGGTCTTACTGTAAGCATTAACGAGAAAAAAAATATTTTGTAAACGCCGTGGGCTAGAGCCGCACCTGTGCGGTTGGGCTAAATGCTATCTTGAGTATACCCCCACATACCACTATCACTCAGCCATTACCGCTGTTAGTTTTGTATGGATCGCCGCTTGGAGTGCAAGCCACTTCGAACATTTTATTTAAATTCTTCCCGTCTCGAAAAAACGATCCTTTTCAGGACCATCATGATTTCATATAAAGAAAATCGAAACTTGATGCATCGGCAAAAGCGCGGGAATGAATAGATTCATTTTCGCGCGATATCATAGTAAAAAGACGTGTTTGCAAATTTTCTGTATCTACATTTATTTGCGTGTAATTCGATTCAATTCTGTTTGCATTATATGATTAAATAAATCCAAAGGAAATAACTCAGATTCATGTGGTACTGTTTATTAACAACTAACTCTCGATTCGACAAAGCAAAAGAAAAATATTTACGTGAAACTCGAACGTCTTATCAGGATATTAAAAACAATATTTGTAGACTTACGTAGAATGCTCTTAACAAATAAGGAATGTTTATTTTATAAAAAGAAGAAAATTAAAATGCCTCAGTTTTGCTATTTTTACAAGGGCGCACTGGCCGATTCGCCTTTATTTATTCAGAATGACGTTAAATGAACTTACGGCATACCATTAAGAATAACACTAAATGAGTGCAATGTATTTATACATAATACCACGTTTAGCGGGTGCTTAACATGACGTTTCCTTGCATCAGGCCCGGACTAAAGAATTTTTGGCTCTAAATTTTCCTTTTTTTTAAATTTTTTAATGAAGAAATCCGGTTTCGGCGGGTTTGTGCTTTATATGTCGTGTAGTACCTAACACCCAAGCAAAATTTACTTTTTTATTTGATACACCCTGTATAATCGATATTAGTCGCACAGTAAAATTCCATTATTGGAATAGTAGGTAAAGCACGTTTGGCCGAAAAAACATGCCAATATTAATATCGACTGTATTCAAGCTAAAACTGTATCTTTCGTAGTAAAAAAATATGGTTGCTAAACCAATACTTGTTTAAAAATAATGTTTTTCTGAGCATTCATAAATTTTCTTGACAGGATTGAAGTAAAGAATAATTTATTTCAATTAATGCATACTTATTAAGGACCCAGAAATTTTGATATCACTGCAGACTTTAATAGGCTCACATGGTCAGCTCAATCCTGATTTAATCTAATTTGCGTTAATCTAATCCTTTGCCCTGGTGCCTGCTGCCTTTGCTGTCTACTCAGAAGAAAAGCCTGGACAATAAATTATAGTTATAAAATATATATTATATGTATAATTTCCAGAAAATGTCATCTTAAATTAATTTTTAATAGAATATAAACGAACACGCATGAATAGGAATTAGAACGGCTTTAGGAAATGAACTCTCGGAGTCCCGAGTGTTACGTAGTACTTCATCCGAGAGCAACACAGCGAAACTCGCCATTAATAACTGTCAAAAGTTTCGCTAACTGTCGTACATACGATCCACCCGTTCGTGTATATTTATTTAGCGACCGTCGCCATCTACTCGCGGGACGCAAAGCACCGCATACGGGACGCGATAATGTCATAATTCCATTCAATTTTAAAGATAGAACCGGCACACGAACGACACCATCGCGCCGTCCGCCACCGTATAGCTAATTATAGTTTTTGAATTACGGACAATTGTTGACATAGTTTTTTTTGTGTGTTACAGGGGACCATGGCAACGAGTTTGGCAGTAGTGTCAGTCGGAGCGTCCGCAATGGCGACAATTCAAAAACTTGTCGTCGGAATATTATGGCTGTATTGATTCGACGTATAGTTGGAGATGTGCAGGTAAATGCAAGGCGTGCAGCGCTCGCCATTTACACATTTACCGCGTTTGCTGTTTCGATGCTTGTGTGTGTGTGTGCGTGTCTCATTTGAGCCGCTTCTCTGGCTTTTAAAATCCTGGTCGGCTGACTGAAGATGTGCGGAAATTGAGCGCGATGTTTTTACTTGCGAGTCGAGTGTAAAAGGATTTTGATTTTAATTGAAGCCTATGCTGATAGAATGCGTGCGTATCTATGGCATGTAGTATCTATATACGCGTATATGAAAAGGCAGTTTGCCAAAAATTCCTGAAACTTGTTTATGGTGGGTTTGTACGCTAGACTGTTGTGGCTGGTTTTTGTTTTCATGATTTCCTTTGAAAATAGTTTTAAACACGATTTTATTTCCACATAGTATAGTTTGTGTAAACTTGATAGTTTTTCACTGATTTTTCCCGTATTTTGTTTCGTACATTGAGAAACAAAAATGTCCCATCTCGTAAATAAATACCGTGGTGGCCACGAATTTAAGACACGCCATGTAACGAGTTTAGTTATGATAATTTTTACAACCCTGCGATAATCAAATTAGATCTTATTTATTTTTCAGTGTACCCTGTAATGTTAAGGGGGCGTTTACAAATCTCTTTAAGCGCCAACATAATGGCAGTATAACATGGGTTATTTTGTTCAAGTTATTTTCGCAACGTAGGCGGTTTTTCTGGAAAACAAGGGCATTTACACATTCTCCATGAATATGCGGAGCGAAACGATACATTTTCCATTTCATACTTAAAATATATTATTTAAAAACAGAAAGTGAAACATGCATGAATAGGCGATGTAGAAAATTAACAAAAAATTTAAATGTGGAGCTTTAAATGTAGATAAAATTGCATGGCTTGCCTCGGGAATTGTGTAGAAATAAAATAAACATAAGAGTAGCTAATTAAATAATCTAATTATTATAAACAACTTGAAAAAACAAAATGGGATACACAGAAGAAAGTTTACAGATATCTGCTACAACAGATATTATTTTAGTTTGGCATTCGTGAATAGATGGCACACCAAAAAGTATGCTTTTAATGTCATTAAGGCGGTGTACACATCCCTCTATTTTCGTAACACGAACTAAATCACTCTAATGCAACTCTCTGTCGAATATATTGAACATGAGATGGCGCTACGAGTACATTCGCTTACTATTGTTGAGAAAAGTTTAAAGTGACAATTTAGAAAAGTGATGGGTAGTTCTGAAAAGAGATGGTGCGTGTTTCGACCGTAAACATATTCTTGGGAAATTCCTTCAATTATGATTTAATGATCATACGTTTGGGGCGCTTGCCTAATACATCGCGACGGTGCATATTCACTTTCTTTTATGGCATTTGAATTGAAATACCGGATACTAGTGATTTTATTGTTATTATTATACTAGTTACAGTTTGACGGACTTCGTGGTATCGAATATTTTGTGCAAAAATTTTTTCAAGATGGCGTAATGTTATTGTTTATGTTTTATAAATAAACGAATTTGTTTATTTAGACTATTTTATCTTTTTAATTTTGTATGCTGTTTATTAGATAACTAGTTCGTGTGTATTTCTGTGTGGTGTGAATAGTTATTGTGAAAGACATTAGATTGTTTCATCGTAGCATAGTGTTTTGCTTTTATTTGCTCTAAAGTGTGCAAAAATAAGTTCTTACAATAAATAAAAAGTGCTGTGGAAAATGCTTCAATAATTCAAAAAAAAAGAGATGTAGTTTTGTTTTTCTTTCTGATAATAAAATGTGGTAAATTCTCTGCATATGTTTTCTATATCAAATATATTCATTTTGCATTTTGTATTATAGTGCTCTTACAGTAGTCAGAGAAATGTAAAAACGTAGGATATTTATAGACAATTTATGGAAAAACTTCTCGAATACTCTTAAAATACATTCCGAAGACTTGCAATTTAACGCTTTACTAGATCTTAAAAAAACAAATGTGACAAGACAATATATTTTAACAATGAAGTTTTTCCATGATTTTTTGCACAACAAGTATTACATATCAATTAGGATATTGGAAACCTAAAAGAATTTGAACGGAGAATTTTGTTAGAAGTAATAAAATGTATAATTAAACAATTAAATTATTAAAGCAGTGAATAAAAATTTTTTCCTTGTTTTATTTTATACATTATGCAGTTAAATACTTCTAGTATATCTATATAAAAATATAAAGCTATTGCTTATAACTTTCCACTACCAGTCATGATTCTTTTAAAGTATTTCAACGTCAAAGCAAAATCACATTAATAAAATAATATATTATGTTATACATATAATATAATACTTAAGGTTATTTATTTCGCTTATCGCTAGAAGATGCCCCTAAGTTCACTTATATTTGTAGGTCACGAAAGCGGGTCTTACATCAGAGGTGCCAACAATTATTCCTTACTGTTACACTGTGAAAAACACATTTTACTCTTTCAGATTCAAGACCAAATAGTAGGATTTTTAAAATAAACTTTTTAACATAATATTTTTTTTTTTCCACTGCAAAATTACAAAAATAAAATAAAATCCCGTAATTTTTTGCAATAAAACTCCAATTTCTATTTTAATTGAATATATATTACACTGTAATTTTTCTAATATCTTAATATCCTTGCCATAGTTTATAAGAAGAAATGAACAAACTACTACAAAACAATACATTCCGTCAGAGAATTGCACTACAGAAACATATAAAAGCATAAAGTTATTTCTAATAATGACATAAAAAGCGTACTTTTTGGTATGCCATCTATGTCACGAATGCCAAACTAAAGTAAAATCCGTTGCAGCAGATAATCTGTAAATTCTCTTCTATGTATCTCAATTTTGTTTTTTCAATTGTTTATCATTATTAGATGGTTTAATTAGCTACTCTTATGTTTATTTTATTTCTACAATTCCCGAGGGAAGCCATGCAATTTTATCTACATTTACAGCTTAACATTTAAATTTTGTTAATTTTCTACTCGCCTATTCATTCATGTTTCACATTCTGTTTTTAAGCAATATATTTTAAGTATGCAATTAAAAAATGTATTGTTTCACTCCTTATATTCATGTAGAGTGTGTAAATGCCCTTGTTTTAGAAAAACCGCCTATGTTGCAAAAATAACTTGAACAAAGTAACCATTGTTTATTACTGCCATTATGTTGACGCCGCGAAAAGAGGTTTGTAAACGCCCCTAAGCTGCTAGATGTTACAGATCCCTGCAAATCGGCAATAACATAACTTCACAAAGGTTTGCATCTTTTTAAGGAAGGAATTAATGTAAATTATATGGGTAGGTAATAAGTTTAATATTTTCTATTATTGAGTCTCAAGTTAAACGTTGAAAAAAGTAAATAAGAATAAAACTTAATTTTAAACTATATAAAAAATACGAAGTAGGAGTTTGAGCCCGCAGATGATGTTACATACAATCATAATTATACAAAAAGAAAATGAAATCGTACAAATGGTTTATGCCAAAATCCATTCAAAATGAAAGATTGAACTTTGTCTTTTTTTTTTACAACTCATGACAAAGAGAGTATTTGGAACCCCCTACATAGAAAACCACCACCTTTGTCCTTTTGCGTAAGATGGAGCCGTAACGCTATACAGACTATTGAAATATGGAAATATCCATCTTAATAAATGATGCATATTATTACATTTGAAGATAATTCCTATATTTTCGTTTATATTTTATTTAATATTACGTATTACGTATAAACACTGCAATAGTACTTATTAACACCTCAGTGTTCCCAGGCCGTACGAGTGAGCTACGTTAGCTAGTGTGGGTAGTTGAACAGACGAAAAAACAACGGTCGCACTAGACCATTTGCCTATTGATGTCCTAGTACAACAAACGGGAAAAAAAAAACTATTCTGCCGTGTCTGCCTGTCAGGAAAATTGCGTATACAATTTTGTGGGCATTGTAATGGTTGGCCTTAGAGAATAAGATAGATATGACAGGATAAAAAAGTAGTAATAAGAATTATATCTTTCGGCTAACAGCAGAGATTACGCCGGTATTTTAACTTTTCTTTGTTCATTTAAAAATAAGATCATAGAAGATTGAAAAAAAGTGCCGGCAAATGGTACCTACGTGACACGCTCAAGGTGTTCATCTATATTCAATAAAGCATTGCATTAATTTAAAAAACACTCAACTACTATATAACTTTGCTTTCAATTTAAATATTTACAACAGAAATGCACAGAGAGCATGTCGGCCGTTAGAAAACTAATACGTTGTTGAATATATCGGGACTTGCCGAGAATTCGAAAGGAGAAATGAAGAATACAATCAAAAATAAAGTGCGTTTGATTAGGTATTGTACGTTTTTTCGGTTCTTAAAACGTTGGTCGGGTTTTAGAAAACACACAGGGCGATTATATTTAATCCACTTATTCTATAACACTATTACGGTAATTAAATCTATTAAAATGCTTATTACTATCATTAACCACTAATGTCTTTATTTATAAACGATATTTATATTGCATGTACTAATTCAATCGCGCCGCACTATACGAACTCGTATCGATTGATTCCTCCTGGCAACCCGACGCGTTATTTATAGCTGGCGGCGAACTTCCAGATTGTTCGGGGGCCTTCTAGAACGTCCTCGAAGATTCTGGAGAATATTCTCGAATCTTCGACCGGTGCTGCCCTCTGTTATTCGTCGTAGTAGTTCTTTCTTCCGCTATGCTAGCGCCATCTAGGGACGCCTATCGGAAACCGCCAGTTGAAAAGTTGGCGCTCGTTACACTGCTCCCTCCTTAGATCTGTTCCGTCCCGGAACAGGAACTATCACCTCCATAAGATACGAACAGTTTCTCTCCATTCCTACACGACGAGGTCCGGAAGAAATAGCACGCTACCGTCCGTGCGCCTCTTCTGCTGACCGTGGGTTGTAGCTGCATACTAGAACTCTATTCCAGTATATCGAAAAATTTCTTCGAGCATGTTCCTTACGACCCTCCAGTCCAAGCCATCCAATCCACAGCCTATTTTGGCACCCTGATCTTATTGATCTCCAGCTCCAACAGCTGCTCTCTTAAACTTATCAGGCTGCCCACATCGTCCGGTAGGTTGGCTTGCCAACTGGGCTTCTTTGGTCACCAAGTAGATAAAGGCCGTTTCTTTTCTTGGCAGTGGAGAGCCTTGCCCACCTCAGGTTCTGGCTTCGGAGATCTTGCACCACCAAATTTCTTCTTGAAGACGGTAGCTATCCCTTGCCATTCTTAAATCTTGGGCAACACAATGTGCTAACGCGCACCCTTCAGGAGCCAAAAACAAATCCTCCTGAATCTCCGTTGTTACAACATGACGTACTTTGCGCCATTCCATACTTGTCCATGAACTCTCATAGCTGAGTTCTTCTTCGGGAGTCTCAAAACTCGGACCATCTGGTCGTCCTCTGATTGTCCCAAGATAAGGAGCTAGGCGATTAAAATGCACCACTCTTGCTTTACCATTGGGTTTCTTTCTGATACGATAGATGACGTCATTAATCGCTTTATCACTTCGTAAGGCCGTCCCACGATCGTTGCAGCTTAGGTTGAGAAGCCTCGACCGTCGCTGAGGATTGAACAGCCAGACCAGGTCTCCAGGCTGATATCCGCGCTTCATTCGCTCTGATGTCGTAGTGTTCCTTCATGGGCGCTTGCTTCATTGAATATTCGCCCCACCCCGATCGTGAATCATATCCATTCGCCTCCGCAAGTTCGAAACATAGTCATCTCCAACTACTTCTTATTCGGTTTAAAGCCGAACTTAAGATCGATGGTAAGCGCAGTTCTCGTCCAAAAGCACACTAGATGGACTTTGGCCAGTGGTTTCGTGGACCGATGCTCTATACGCCAGCAAGAATAGATGTAGCTGCTGATCCCAATCTCGCTGGTGGTCCGCGACAACTTTTGATAGATACTTGATAACTGTCCTATTCATGCGCTCCACCATGCCATCTGATTGCGGTGCAAGGCTGTTGTTCGGGTCTTGCGAATACCCAAATTTTGCACACTTCTTGAAAAACGCTGATTCAAAATTCCGTCCTGGTCGGAGTGAAGTTCAAGCGGCACACCAAACCGACTGAAAAGTTCTTAACTAAAGTCTCAGCCACTGTAAACAGCTTCCTGATTTGGTAATGCGTAAGCTCCACCCATTTGCTGAAGTAGTCTACTGCAACCAAGATGTATTTATTCCAAATTCCGTCGTGGGAAATGGTCGGCAATATCAATCGCATCCTTTCAAAAAGGACTGCAACGTTGTATTGCCTCATAGGGGCCCTCTTCCTTTGGAAGGTCCATTGGCAGCGGGCGCAAGTTGTACATCTCCGGCACGCATCTTTCACGTCATTCTTGCAATTAACCCAATAGAATCGCTCTCTGACCTTCTCTATAGTCTCCGGACTCCAAGATGCCCTCCCGATGTTCCATCATGAAAGAAGTTTAAAACTTCGGGAATTCTTGCGCTTCGGAACCACAATCTGAAGTCTGCTATTGTCCCAGTTCGTCTTCTAACACTCGTCTGAGAGACGCATTTTCCATTACCAAAGAGCCCCACTGAGCCCAATACGATTTAGCTCTCGCGAATACGGTGCTACCGTTTCCCAGTTAGGCGCGCTTCTTGCATCTTCCACTCCATCACACCTTCAAAACTTCGTCAGACTCCTGGTCAGCTCGGATTTGGTCTTCAGTCCATCTATCATCTATACAGTAGTCCTCAGCGGTTGCTTCATTTTTCTCTTCGGCACGACAGCAGTGCGTGCAATCCTTGAACAGGGTTCTCCTCGATAGTGCGTCAGCGTTTCGATGACTGGTCCAGGCGATGTTCCGAATCAAAGTCATACTCTTGCAGACGCTCTATCCATCTGGCAACCTGCCCTTCCGGATTCTTGAAGCGTAGCAGCCACATCAATCCGCAGGTCGTTCTTAACAAGAACTTCCTGCCATAGAGATATTTATGGAAGTGCTCTATAGACTTAACTACGGCCAACAGCTCTCTCCTGGTCACACATAGTTGCGTTCCGGTTTCGACAGCACTTTGCTGAAGTAACCGAGCACTTTTTCTGGCCATCTTGAACTTGGGACAACACGCCTCCGATGCCCACGTTGCTGGCATCAGTATCCAAAATGAATTTCCTTCAGCCTGTGATAGCACAAGATGGGCGCAGTGGTCAGCTTCTGTTTCAATCTTCAAAGGCATCCTGCAGCTCTTCTCCCAGACGTAGTCTCTGCCCTCTTCAGTAGTCTCGTGATAGGCTTGGCGATGTTAGCAATCCAGGAACGAATCGTCGGTAATAAGTGCATAGCCCAAGGAACTTCTTATTTCATGCTTGTCCTTCGGAACCGGCCAAGACTTGACCGCTTCTGTCCTCCCTGGGGTCAACCGACACTCCATCCTCTGATTACTACGTGGCCGAGGTAGTGCACTTGCTTCCGAACAGGTTGCACTTTTGGGGTTAAGCTTCAAATTCGCTCCCTTTCAATCGCTGAAATACTTGCTCCAAGTTCTTCAAATGGTCCTCAAAAGACTTTCCTAAGACAATTATATCGTCGAGGTATACAAGCAAGTTTCCCAGGATAGTCCTCTCAGTACGTTGTCCATCAATCTTTTCAAACGTCGCGGGAGCATACATACCCAAATGGATGACGTTAATTGCCACAATCCTGTCCCGATGTAAAACGCCGTCTTCTCCTTATCCTTTGCCTCTACTTCGACTTGCCAATAACCACTCTTCAGGTCGAGGGTCGAAAATACCTTACACCACCCTAGGGTATCTAAAGTGTCATCGATTCTGGCAAAGGATAAACTGTCCCTTCTTGGTTACATTAGTTGTTGTCATAATCCACGCAGAACTAGTTGAACCATCCTTCTTCTTCACCAGTACACACTGGAGAAGCCCATGGACTGTTCGATGGTTCATTACGCCATCCTGCTCCATATCCTGTATAATTTGTTCTGCTTCGGCTCGTTTTGCCAATGCAATCTTCTGGGGCTTGGCGGATCGCTGGCATCTCCAGTGGTCTATTCGATGTCGTACAACATTAGTCCTGCCTCTCGTGTTCCGGTCTTCTGCTTGGAAAAGATCTTTGGTAGGTCCAAGCAGCTGTTTCAGGTATGGCGTTTGTTGTGTTGTCAATCCTTGCAAGACAAGTCAATGAAGTTATTCAACCATCAGGAAGCGGATCTGGAGTTTGTTGTTACGCCATCCTCTTTGTTGACAATCGACGACACACTAGCACAACTTCCCAAAGGTACGCCCTTCCTCAGCTTTACTGGATAACTATTGACGTTCATCAGTCGACGGGCAATTTTTCTCCAGCTGTATCACTCCTTAGCAACCAGTATTCCACGACCTTGACCGCTAATCGCTCCCGTTCCAGCATTAAAACTTCCCTTGGGAATATCTCCACTCACGCTCGCTTCCACATGATTTCACTGCGGCTCGCCACAGTTACTTCTTCTGCAACACTACGCAGGCCGACATATTCTTGCTATGGTTGAGAATAACTTCTTCTTTGCCAACCTTCAACACTCCTGCTTGCAAGTCCAGTTTGAACCCAAATTCTGTCATTATGTCCATTCCGAGGATTACGTCTTGTTCTATATCTGCAACTACTACACGATACTGGCATGCAGTATCACCAATACGGAAGTGGGCCATCGTTTTCCCCCAACACGTTGACTGATTGCCCAGTTGCCCGTACGTAGCGTCCATCTGGTTGGATGTATCCGGTTCTTCTTTCCCACTGCTTCCGGCGAAGAATTTGTCATTGTTGCACAGTATCTAGCAGTAAATCTCTCGGTTCCCATTTACATGCCATACACGACGAGGCTGCTAGGTCTACATCCACTGAAGAACAATCACTGGTGTTACTGGGGATCAGCTACATAGTCGACGATCGCCCTTCCCGTCGCCCATTTTAGTTTTCCTTCGGCTTTGGTTTTTCGTGGATCAGGACACCGACTACGTACGTGCTCCATCCTTCCTGAATTCCAGCATCGTCTTCCTGGTTGCCTAATTTGCATGGATTCCATTTCTGTCATTAATCTTGTCATCATTCGTCATTTCTTCATAATTCCTTCTGATGGCCCTTTTTCCTCGTGAATCCACGGACGCGAGCATATCCTTCGACCGATTGCTTCACGGCTTCAAAATCTAATGCTTCAACTAAAGCCTGGTTCCACGTTTGCGGTGAGCTAGCTTTACTGCCTGTTGAGTATCCCTGTCAAGCAGGCCATCCAGGAATTTTCCACAGCGAGAGTCTCACACCACATCTCTGTACCGTTGGGTACGCACTCTTAACCAGACGAACGATGTCAGCTCCATACTCCTGTAGAGTCTCGTCTGACCTCTGGCAGCGAGTCTTCAACTGCAAGCGATATATTGGCGCCGATGTTTATTACCGAAACGCATCTCCAGATGATTAAGTAGCGTTTGGTAATTTTGTCGCTTCGACGAAGGAATAGCCTGGAGTACCTTCAAAGCATCGCCGCGCAGAGCCATTGATAGCATGGCTGCTTTGGTCGCTTCCGTCCAGCCATATACCGTAGCCATTGTATCCAGCAGCGTCAGATAGTCTTCCAAGTGCGTCTTTCCGTCGAATGTTGGCAGGTCACATTTACTTTGAACCGCACAGATGGGCACTGTATTTCTTGGTTCCATCTGACTGCTTCCCGTATTGGTAGAATTTCGAATTTCTTCCGTCTTCGGTATGGCCCCAGAATAAATTTGTTCTAGCACCTTAATGCGACCGTCCAATTCTTCAATCATTCTAGATTTTTCTTCTTGGAATTTTCTAGAATTTTCTATAACTTTCTGAGAAGTGTCTAGAACTTTCTCTTCCAGTTTTCTAGAATTTTCTATATTCTTCTCGTCCATGTTTTCAATTTTTTCTAGAACTTTCTCTTCTAGTTTTCTAGAATTTTCCATATTTTTCTGAGAATTTTCTAGAACTTTCTCTTCTATGTTTCTAAGTTCTACTAGAAGTTCGCCATTACCACCAGACACTTCAAACAAATATGTCCCAGATCTTCCCCAGCTGCTTCTATTGCTCTTCGTAATCTCGACTGAAGCTCGGCCTTCCTTCCACTCGTATCTTCATCCCTTTCTTCTAATTCCCGTTTGAGATCTACCACTTTCAAGTCCACTAATTTACAGTATTTCGCCGCCATTGTTTCTAATTAAACACTATTAGTCCACTAATATATCGCCAAATACCCACACCTGACACCAATTGTAACGTTTTCGGTTCTTAAAACGTTGTCGGGTTTTAGAAAAACACACAGGCGATATATTTAAATTCACTTATTCTATTAACACTATTACGGTAATTAAAATCTATTAAAATGCTTATTAACTATATCACTAACCACTAATGTCTTTATTTATGTAAACGATATTTATATTGCATGTACTAATTCAATCGCGACCGCACTATCGAACTCGTATCGATTGATTCCTCCTGGCCAACCCGACGCGTTATTTATAGCTGGCGCGAACTTCCAATTGTCGGGCCTTCTAGAACGTCCTCGAAGATTCTGGAGAATATTCTCGAATCTTCGACCCGGTGCTGCCCTCTGTTATTCGTCGTAGGTAGTTCTTCTTCCGCTATGCTAGCGCCATCTAGGGACGCCTATCGGAACCGCCAGTTGAAAAGTTGGCGCTCGTTACAATAGAAATTGGAGTTTTATTGCAAACAAATTGCGGGGTTTTATTTTATTTTTTTGTAATTTTGCAGTGGAAAAAAACAATATTATGTAAAAAAGTTTATTTTAAAAATCCTACTATTTCGTCTTGAATCTGAAAGAGTAAAATGTGTATTTCACAGTGTAACAGTAAGGACATAATTGTTGGCACCTCTGATGTTTTGTAGACACGCGTTCGTGACCTACGAATACAAAGTGAACTTAGGGGCATCTTCTAGCGATAGGGAAATAAATTATCTTAAGGTATTATATTATATATATAACATAATAGATATTATTTTATTAATGTGATGTGTGCTTTGACGTTGAAATATTTAAAAGAATCATGACTAGTAGTGGAAGTTATAAGCAAATAACTTTATAAGTTTTTCCATAGACATAGAAGTTAGCTGTATAATGTATTATAAATAAAACAAAAAAAAAGTTTTATTCACTGCTTTAATAATTTAATTTGTTTAATTATACCATTTTACTACTTCTAACAACATTCTCCGTTCAAATCTTTTTAGGTTTCCAATATCCTAATTGATATGTGATACTTGTTGGTACAAAAAATCATGGAAAAACATTCATTGTTAAAATATATTGGCCTTGTCACATTTGTTTTTTAATAATCTATTAAAGTGTTGCAAGTCTTCGGAATGTATTTTCAGAGTATTCGAGCAGTTTTCCATAAATTTGTCTATATAAATATCCTACTGTTTTACATTTCTTTGTCCACTGTAAGAGCACTATAATACAAAATGGAAAATGAATATATTTGATATAGAAAACATATGTAGAGAATTTACCACATTTTATTTATCAGAAAGAAAACAAAACTACATCTTGTTTTTTTAGAATTATTGAAGCATGTTTCCACAGCACAATGTATTGCAGTCTTTGATCACTTTTTATTCATTGTAAGAAGTTATTTTTGCACACTTTAGAGCAAATAAAAGCAAAACTGTATGCTACGATGAAACAATCTAATGTCTTTCGCAATAACTATACACACCACACAGAAATACACACGAACTAGTTATCTAATAAACAGTATACAAAATTAAAAAGATAAAATAATCTGAATAAAACAAATTTCGTTTATTTATAAAACATAAACATTTTGTGCACAAAATATTCGATACCACTGAAAGTCCGTCAACTGTAACTAGTATAATAATAACAATAAAATCACTAGTATCCCGGTATTTCAATTCAAATGTATAAGAGAAAGTGAATACGCACGCCGCGATGTATTAGGCAAGCGCCCCAAACGTATAATCATAAATCATAATTCAAGGAATTTCCCAAGAATATGTTTACCAGATATTTACGGTCGAAACACGCACCATCTCTTTTCAGAACTACCCATCACTTTCTAAATTGTTACTTAAAACTTTTTCCCAACAATAGTAAGCGAATGGTACTAGTAGCGCCATCTCATGTTCAATATATTCTACAGTAAGTAGCAAAAGTACCGTTATTTGGTTTTGTTTGTTTTTACATATTCTTGCTATTTTTATTGTATTGTAAAAACGCATTTGAAGCTGGCCACAAATTTAAAACATATTCGAAACATTTGGCTTTTAAGTGATTGTTTAGTGTTTTTCGAAGCTAAAGGGTAAGTAATCAATGTTTTATTCCATTTTATGTTGGGATACATTAAAATATTTAGTTAGAAATGGTCAAAGGTACTTGGAGTTCGGATGTCGAGCGAAAACTGATCCAACAAATGAATATTGATGGAAAAACAGTAATGGAGATTTCCAAGTTACTTAAATGTTCCAAATCCAAGATTTACAACGCCCTGGAACACATCAAACAACATGGTACCACAAAAAAATGTCAAACAGCACCCTAGATCCCGAAAAATTACACCCAGGGAGGATAGCTTAATTTATAAAGCAGCTGTTAAAGATCCTTTCACGAGCTCAAGTAAAATTAAAAAAGAGATTTCATCGGATTTTGGTATTAATATGTCGTCCAGGACAATAAGAAGACGTCTGAAAGAGAAAAACTTACGTGGGTGTATTGCACAACGTAAACCACTTGTGTCAAAAAAAATATTAAATCCCGACTAGCGTTTTCAAAAAAACATCTCAATAAACCGATGACCTTTTGGAAAAATATACTTTGGAGCGACGAGTCGAAGTTTTGCCGCTTCGGTTCTGATGAAAAATAGTACGTATAGCGCCCTCCAAACCTGGAGCATCACCCAAAGTACACCCTTAAAACGGTTAAGCATGGTGGTGGCAATGTCATGGTGTGGGCAGCATTTTCCTGGCATGGTGTAGGTCCCATTCACAAGATTAGTACTAAAATGGACCAGCACATTTACAAAAACATACTTACAAGCATTATGATACCATTCGCTGAAGACAACATGCCTCTAATGTGGAAATTTATGCATGATAATGACCCTAAGCACACTTCACGCCTAGTGAAGAGTTGCTTACAGGACAACTATATCACTGTTCTGAAGTGGCCAGCTCAATCCCCGGACCTCAATCCAATTGAGAACTTGTGGAACGATGTTGAGGAGCATGTACGAGCAGTAAAGCCAAAAAATTTGAGCGATTTATGGGAAGAAATCCAAAGAGCTTGGTATGCCATTCCAAAGGAACGTTGTATGGCATTAGTTGAAAGTTTACCCAGGAGATGCGCTGCTGTGATCCAAAATAAAGGATATCCCACCAAATACTAAGACTTTTTTTATGAAGCTGAGCTTTACTTTAGTGAATTAACTTTTATTTTGCCTATGTCCTAAATTCATGACCAGGCTAAAACTTGTAATAATCTTTATAATATATAAATAAAAATAACAATATATAGCTAACAAACTATTGTTAGTTTTTTTTTCATAACATTACTAGGATCTTTGAAAAAATAACATGGATCTAAAAATTTTTCGATAAGATATAAAAATTATCAGAAATATATAAGTGAAATGTCGTGTCTTAACTTCGTGGCCATCACTGTAGATATCTTTGAAAAAATTATTTCACGTAAAGAAACTTTAATTGAATTAAATATAGTAACTTAGGATGTTACTGCATCCTCTGAAGCGATCAAAATAATACTTAAAAAAACCTTTTATTCAAGCAGCTTTAGCAGCAAGAAAATATTTTTTTTGAATATATGGTATCAAACGTAAATTGTCCAAAAAAATATTTCATTTTATATAAGGTTGGTACAATTACAGACAAAGGAATGCTAGTTTTATCAGAATAAATTGTATTATTTAAATGATCGGCTTTGATCGTTATGGATTCAGTCTTAGGTAATTTATCACCGATTCCATACTACATAGATTTTATTGCCTCAAAGTAAGTAAATACAAATTAAATCTTATTTTCGTTATTTTGTGCTTACACTCAAAAAAATATATATTACCGAATATGAGAAACATTCAAGATAAAAACGCTCCAACGGTTAAATTCAAAATGAGGAAGAAAATGGCTAATTGAGCAATGTTTTATATTCACTTATAACATATCTTACAAAAGCCACGTTTCGGTGACTAAACAACACTCACCTTTCTCAAGCTACAACAAACCTTAAAAAATAACTTAAAATTATATTAAAGTATTATTCATACCTTAGTAATTATTTATAAGTACGTTGATATATATAAAAAAAAATGATTGCAACATAATAACAATGCAAAATCATATTAAAACTGAGGAGGACAAATAGATCTACAAGATATAAAAGCGTGTGAGAGAATGAATATGCCAGCGTACACACCGGACAACTTCGTACAAACAATTTTTTCTTTAACATTAAAAACGGAAAACTAAGAAAAGAATTGAAAACATTCTACTAACTATTCGTAAATCATTTTCACACGTTACAAAAAACCAAAACCATACAGAATCCAGAACCACAGAAAAAACATCAAAGATTATATGAAATTAGATTTTATTATAAAATAAAATTAAGTTATACGCTTCACTAAAATATGATGTGTCAGAATTAAAATTACAATTTTCACGGGTTCTAATATGTATGTTTTCGGATATCAATCTTTTTTTTGGTTGACGGCATTCTAATGTTGTTGAATCCTTTTTTCAATTGTTGAGTTGTTTGGCCAATATAATTGGTATTGTACTGATTGCATTTAATTTTGTACACCACGTTTCTTGTTAAAAATTTATCTTGTTTTGATTTAGTATTAGTAAATTTATTGAGTTTTTGTAAGGTATTATTATTATAAAATACAACCTTGTCAGTGTCGGTTTCCAAAATACGTTTTATTTTCTCCCCCATTATCACGAGGTGGAGAGGAGGGAGGTCTAGCAGGTATTTCATTGCTGCTCTAGGAGTGGTCTTTGCGCCTGTTATTCCTAAACACGCAAGTCTCTGTATCTTGTTCTAAGTTCAGTTATAGCTGTTGTTGCTGCATCTCTGTCCACCATACCGAAGATGCATAAGTGATCATAGGCTAACCACTGTTTTTCCGTATTTACATAACTATAAAAATACATGGAATAAATTTTGCCTAATATAACACAAATACAACAGAGAAAACCTCCAAGGATTAACGGGGAAATAAAATACATTAATGACGCTTTTTGCACTTATGAACTGATTATTAAATAACTTTGATAAAAAAAATATATTAGTTTTTACGCTCAATTTCTCCCATCCCAAAGTATCTAATTTATGCTTTTTTTTTATAAATATACAAATTTCTTATAAAATTCACTGGCCACGGACAGTTGACTATAGATAGGTCTATTTATGGCTAATGAATAAAGATGAAAGATACTTTCATTTATCGTTCACAGATAAAGGTAAAAGATAGAGTTATCTACCGCCTTTGGATAAACATAATATGTAGTTATCTTTATCCGTTAGTTCATCTAAATAATTTTGTGCCCGTCTCTGGTGTGTTGTACGGATTTTTAATTAATACCCTACCTGTTTAATGTATTTTATTTATTTAAACTCGCATATGCGATTCTCTTACATTCTTACTTAACCACTCACTGGTCCAATCTATGCAGGTCCTAAATCTCAAAAATAATTTATTTAAATAAAAGTTTTTTTTTTAAGAAACATTTTGATCGCTTCAAGGAAACTATTAGAATCCACCGTAAGTATATATAAAGTTTCTCTACATGAAATATTTTTTCACCTTGCGTAAGAAATACGAAAATAATATTTTAATATTAACTCATCAATCATCCGCAATTATTTTTAAAGAAAATTCGGTATAAATTGTACTATATATGCAGATAACTATTTATAAGGTCTTTGAATAAAAAGGAACAGGAAAAGGTATAAATAAAGTGGGCCAGCAATAAACCAAATTGGATTTCTTTGAAGGCGAACGACGCCATATAATTGAAACTTGAAATAAAACTAGATCAAACGTGTTCAATAGCTAGACGTCCGCATCGGCGCTCTTTTATTTAATCAATCGAAAATGAACTATTCTTCTCTTCGGGCCGATGCACGATAGTAAAAAAAAAAACCGACCGACCGAGCAAAGTTCGATTGAAACCACTAGATACATGCAGCTCTTTTGGATGGGATTACATCGGTGTGCGGTTTATTCAAATTACGGGAGAATACCACCGGAACGAGTAAATAGAACTTATTAGATCTCTCTTCCTGTGTGTTCTACTCATATATTTTACATTATTTACTTGCCAGATGAAAATCAATTCGGTTAGAAGTTCAAAATGAAACTACCGCAGGTTTTTATTTTAAGATTAGTCCGTAATAAATAGATAATTAAATAAGAAAAAAGAGTTGGTGGAAAATATAAGCCATGCTGATTGTAATTTTGATGCTAATCAATACCTGAGTCTGGTGAAAGAGTGGAGCACCTGAAATGAGCAATAAAAGTCTTAATGTTATATGAAATTAACAAAGTATTATCCAAATTTAACGTGCTCACATGCGGGTATTTTCTTATATATTCTTATACATATGAATTTAGATTTTTTTTTTTCATATACAGGATGTATCAGATAAAGAGGTAAATATAATAATATGTAGCAGCTGTAATCATATACGATCAAAAAGTCTCAATGCACAGAGGGTCTATCTGTAAGCATTAATGAAAAAAAAAACTATTTTGTAAATGCCGTGGGCTAGAGCCGCACCTGTGCCCAACCTAAATGCTGTCCCGAGTATACCCCCACATACCACTATCATTCAGCCATTACCGTTGTTAGTTTTGTGTGGATCGCCGCTTGGAGTGCAAGCCACTTCGAACATTTTATTTAAATTCTTCCCGTCTCGAAAAAACGATCCTTTTCAGGACCATCATGATTTCATATAAAGAAAATGGAAGCTTGATGCATCGGCAAAAGCGCGGGAATGAATAGATTCATTTTCGCGCGACATCATAGTAAAAAGGCGTGTTTGCAAATTTTCTGTATCTACATTTATTTCTGTGTAATTCGATTCAATTCATTTTGGGTTATTTGATTAAATAAATCCAAAAGAAATAACTCAGATTCATATGGTACCGTTTATTAACAACAAACTCTCGATTCGACAAAGCTAAAGAAAAATATTTAGTTTTTTAAGTCGCATATCCGGTGAAACTCGAACGTCTTATCAGGATATTAAAAATAATACTTTGTAGACTTACGTAGAATGCTCTTAACAAATAAGGAATGTTTATTTTATAAAAGAAGAAATTTAAACTGCCTCAGTTTTGCTATTTTTACAAGGGCACACTGGCCGATTGGCCTTTATTTATTCAGAATGACGTTAAATGAACTTACGGCATACTATTAAGAATAATACTAAATGAGTGCAATGTATTTATACATAATACCACGTTTAGCGGGTGCTTAACATGACGTTTCCTTGCATCAGGCCCGGACTAAAGAATTTTTGGCTCTAAATTTTACTTTTTTTTATTTTGTAATGATGAAATCCGGTTTCGGCGGGTTTGTGCTTTATATGTCGTGTAGTTAACACCCAAGCAAAATTTACTTTTTTATTTGATACACCCTGTATAGTGCTACAGCATTCATTCATTCATTCATTAAGTTACGGTGGGCACCTAAAGCCAGGTGCTCATTGTACCATCCCTATTAATTCTCTTATTTCCACTCGAGCAGCTTGGTGTTCTCTATAAAGCCCAGTATCTTGCCCAGTGGAAAACTTGAGAACCTTTCAGGGCTCCAATAGCTCTCTCCTGAAATATTTCTGCCTGAGTACGTTCAATTTCTCATATGTGCAGATTACATGTAAGCTCGTTTCCTCCTGTAGTTCGCGTCTTCTGCACCACGGTTCGCTTACTCGACCTGCGTTGTATAAATGCTTTTTCAGGGGACAGTGTCCAGTTACCAGCCCAGCAAAGGTTTTAGCTTCTTTCTTGCTGCGCCTGAGTAGGTTATCAGAGAATCTAGCATCCCCATTCCATATTAGCGCTTTGCTATGGAGTTGACCTTCAGTCGACCTCAATATCTTTATACTTTCTTTATCTAACCAGGTCCAGGTCTCCCTTCTTGCGAAATCCTTAGTAATCCTACATACGCGCTCTGGACCCATAGAGTGTCTTTTAGAGCCCTCCTTGGCTAGTTCGTTGGCTATTACATTGCCCTTTATATCCTCATGTCCCGGCACCCAAATCAGAGACACCGTATAGTCTCGTGCCAGTGTATTGAGGAATTGTTTGCAGTCTCTAACTAGTTTTGACCTAGTTATGGGGTTCGAGACTGCTTTCATGACAGCCTGGCTGTAAGTGCTACAGCACTTCAAGTTTTATGTAAATTCCTAATATCATTAGTTACGTAAAAAAGATTAAAAATATTCTTAACAAACACTGGACATTCGTAAATAAAAATACCCCATAATGTCAGTAAATTATTTAATTTGGGCGAAAGCTATCAAAATATTGCGTTGAGAAAAAGTTGTTCTTAAAATACTCTTTTGTAGAACAAAAAATTGGGAAGATTCTAAAATATTATATTATATGTGTGAGCGCCCGCGTTTCGTAAAAGTACAAAGTACAAAGATACAAAAAAAAAAACTTACAACCACGGATTAGCTATACCAAGTCCAGCAACCAGTATTTATATGTATTATAACAAATTATTTTACTCGAGTTCGTGGATCACTTTGAATATCCCACTTTTGAAATTCTGTAGGGCGATTCTCTAATTCTTTGCTTCTACAACAAATAATAACTTCTCACTCTATATCATGTAGTTTAATGTATGAAGGAAAAAGTGAAAACAACTTGACTTAATTATATATATCAATATTTTTTTTGTTTTTACTTGCTCTCTAGAAAAAAAAAAAAAACTCTCAAACTCTCCAACGAAACACGAGCGCTCACAACTCGGCTTCTCCTTAAAGAGCATTGTCTCAATACTTTCATCTTCTACCAGATAGTTATTTCCTTCTTCCATATCGTCAACCTCACTGACATCATCACCAGTTCGGACATATTCTTCAGACTTGTCCTCCTCCAAATCTGCATAACGAATCCACGGCTTGATTCTTTCAGGTGGTAAATACTTCTATATGACTTCTGTTTCAATTGAAAGCCTGGTATGTCGGTAACCAAATAGCGATCATTGTCCAACAGTTTGGCCTCTCCACATTGGCGGTTAATTCCCAAAAATCAAGCGCTATTGTTTGCCATGGGGAAATTGTTGTGATAACAGTTTCTAAGAAATCTTTATCTGACAAGTAATAGATAAATATTTGATAACTATGTCTGTCATGTAGAAAACTTACATATATTGAGTATGGAAAGTTAGTTTAGTGAAATAGGAGAACCGCCACCTTCACGATAATTTCTGTACTTGTCGAATATATTTAACGTATATGCTATTATAGGACAGAAAACTTTGCTATTATATGTCTCGAACATCATGACGTGATGATGTACAGTTTTGTAATATAATTTTGCTTAAATCTGCTACTACTTTATCTATAACTGCGCCCACTTTGTATAAAATAAATAGTTCCTTTAAGGAACTCGTAAGTACTTGATATCATATATTCGAAAAATATTTTTTTGCTGTTAAGGTAATTTATTTGAATAAAATTAATAATTTTCCAAATTGTAAGAAATTTTAAGTTTTTCCCAAGAGAGATTAATATTTTTCTTGGTAATATTATTAGAAATTTTTTTCTAAGTAACAGAAATTTTCCTATAATATTCACGTAAAATACTTGTATTATGGGAAAATTTCTAACATTTCGACATTTTCCTTAAGTCTCTGCGCGTTTACCACGATTCAGTGCGGAAACTTATCAAAAAAAAGTGATTTTTACCACAGAAAAAATTACCTAATTTTTTTAATGTGAAGTAGTTAAAATAGAAAATTATTGTAGTCAAATAAGAAATTATTGAAAAAGGTTATGAAATAATAACGGAAACGTAAAATAATAAATAATCTAACCAAAAATACCGTAGTATTAATACCTAGATCGAAATTACCCAAAAAATATAATAGAAAGGGAAAAAGTTTCTGTATATATAACCACGGTCAAATAAAAGTACAATCAATTTATTTAGCCTTAAAAAGCCTTGGTACTATATTGGCATTTATTAATTGTAAAATAGTTTTCTATATATATCCTTAGGTTAAGGGGAACAACAAACACTTCACTTGTGAATCGGATATTTTTTTTAATAAGGACCTTTTATTGTTATTATTATTATTATAGTGTCTCAAAGGTTCTTGCGTATTTTCAGAAAAGAAAATTCACCCAACAATGCTTACACTTCTCGATCTCTTGGATTATGATTACAAAGGTCAATTGCCAATTTTCTCTACGTCTCAAACACGACATTTGCTCTAAATTACATGCTGTAAGTGTAAACGTGGCCATAAAAATTCATGGAGGAATTTTACCGTCACGTAAACCGGCAATTTAAAACCATAGTGATACCTAAACCTTAAGGGTATTAACATCAAATCAGGTCTTTCGAAGAAAAGACTCGGAAGTGAAAAAGGGAAAACTATACCTACTACTAACGAAAATATATGGAATTAGGAACTGTTTAATGAGTGTTTATTGCTATGTAGAACGCTGAAGCGAACGCCTAATGATTTCTATAGGATTAATGTTCGATGAAGCTGATAAAGTTATCAGATTTGCTTGGGTAGATCTTAATTGTCTACTCCCAGCTCCTATTATATTATTATTTCCAAATTCGCGTAATTTCAGTATCGACTATGTTACTATTATACATACATCCGATAATGCTATTGTATTTTCTTGCTCATATCTCCGATTTTGAACAAATCCACGTCCCAATTATAAGCTGTTTGATTACAGTGTAACTTATCTTCTCAACTTGATATAGTACTGAGTTGTATTAGTTTTCTGATTACGAGCTCCGGTAACTCGGAGTCTCATCGCTTATCACAAATATCCATTGTTCCGGTTCTCGGAGAAGATCCTGTTTTCCCGGGTGGCTGCTATTAATTCTGTTGAATTCGGAAATAAAGCTTTGCGATTAGGACGGATTCCGTTACGAATTTACGGAATTAAGTCAATATTTCCAGACCGCCTAAATTTGTTCTCGTTAATAAGGAGATAATCTAGTTTGAACTTCGTATAAAATTGTTGTTTGTGTAAGATGTATACATATTTACTAATCCAATGATTCGTTTAAAATAATATTTTATTAAACATTTTACAATTAGCCCTTTAAATGTATTATATAATAAAAGCATTAATGTGAATGTGCTGAATTATGGAATAGGAAAATTTATGACTTTATGATAATGACACATCTTTAATTGTGATATATCTTTTTTATTTAACTATTCCATCAAAAAGTTACAGCTATACACGCTAGTTCGTGTTTTTTTTTTTTATATTTTATAAATATTTTTAATTTTTAAGGTTTTTAAAGGACGTACATACATGCAGATATGCGTTTCGTGATTTATTCTTTTGTTTCTACATATTCATTTCTATTTTATCATAAATTCTACTCGACAGTTTGGCTGCTGGCCAGTTTGTAGTTTCTTTAGAAGTTTCTGTTAAATAAATTTATTTTAGATAGATAAATTTTTATTGCATCCTCGCCTTTGATTCTTGAAAAAATAATCATGTAGGTATTATTATAATTTATTACAAATTTAAAATTTTAATAAACTGCTACGTATGTACGTGATGTATATACGAATAACTTGGGGAAATGTGTGGAAATTGAAATACCATAATTTTCAGGAACATAATTCTGAAGTTCATGAGTTCGTTATTATTGACAATTCCAAGTATAAGGTGTCATGCGGCATTTTTTCTATCAGGATTTATTGCCAATTCTTGTGAATTTAATTTAAAAAATTATTATAGTTTAAATTTGCCCTTGGATTATAAATCAGCTTTTGTTTTTCTTAAGCATATAGTTTATAATAGGGGAGACCCTTGAGTTTGATGTACTTTTGTCAATTTTTTTAATTGTGGTAGTGACTCGGGCGGGACACGAAACTGTATCTAGTCTTTTAACTACCTTTTATCCATTTTTTATATTTTAATGTAATTTGGTAGATTAATGGAAAAATTAATAAAATTCGAAAAATTAAAAATGCGACAGGCGAGTATTTTTCGTCACAAATAATTTCTTCAACCATATAATTATGTCTGCTATATTATGGGTGATAAATAGAAAAAATATTTTGATGTCATGTAACATTTGCAAGGTCACTAAAGCAAT